>CAKOAT010564042.1:367807-430002 GCA_932364175.1 Eruca vesicaria subsp. sativa
TATGGTCACCTTCCATCATGGTCAAGCTTTGCACCCATGGTCATCGTATTTGAGGTTGACCATTTGGTCAAGCTCCTCATGGTCACGCTTTGCACCCATGGTCATCGTATTTGAGGTTGACCATTTGGTCAAGCTCCTCATGGTCACGCTTGTACCAATGGTCATCTCTTCTTATCTTAGTAATTCCTTCATGTCAACATTCCATTCGTCCCCAGGGCGGATACGAATCTGATGGTACCCACTCTTAAGGTCCAGCTTTGAAAAGATGTTTGCTAACCCAATCTGATCCAAAAGATCGTCAAGACGTGGAATCGGAAATCTGTAGCGCACTGTGATCTTGTTAATGGCTCTGCTGTCAACACACATACGCCAAGAGCCGTCTTTCTTAGGGAATGAGTAACGCCGGTACTGCACAAGGACTGAGACTCTCACGAACATGACCCTTTGCCAATAGTTCCTCCACCTGTTTGCGTAACTCCTCGTGCTCCTGCGGACTCATCCTGTAATGCGGACGATTAGGTAATGTCGCCCCTGGAACAAGATCAAAGTGATGCTGGATGTCCCTAAGAGGCGGAAGACCCAACGGTAGCTCCGTAGGAAAAACATCATCAAATTCGGCCAAGAGCTGAGAAATTGCGGGTTCTACTACACATGTTGCGGAAGTAGTCTGGGGGCGTGTGACCAAAGCATAAGCCACCTGTTCCTGACGTAGCTCATTTGCAAAAGATGCATACGAACAGAACAACACCGTGTTGCTTGAACCTATTCCTTCACGAAGGTGAGGGGGAACACGCGAATCATGCACTGCTGGTAAAAGGGGGGTCTCGCGAGTTGGAAGCAGGACAATGCGCCGATTTTTGAAAAAGAAGCTATACTCATTGGTGCGACCATTATGAATCACCTCGCGATCGTATTGCCATGGACGACCCAAGAGTACATGACTGACGTCCATAAGAACTACATCGCAGTAGATCTTATCCTTATAGTGTGCTCCAATAGAGAAGGAGACCAGGACACGGTGTACTACACGAATGTCAATGCCCTCCTGAAGCCATACCAGTTTATAGGGTGCAGGGTGATCTGAGCGAAGAAGGCCGAGCTTGATGACTGCACTCTCTGCGATCACATTCCTGCAGCTTCCCGAGTCTATCACAAAGCTACAAACTCTGTTATTGATCGTACATGTCAAAGCAAAGATGTTGGTGCGCAACCATGGTTGATCATCATGTTTTATTGGTGCCAAACAGACTCGTCGTACCATCAACAATGTGCCTTTTTCACCCACTGTGTGATCGTCGACTATGTCTTCAATCAGATTGTTGTTTTCGTCATCTTCCTCCTCAGCCCACTTAGTTTCATCAGCAAGAAGACCGCGACGATTAGCATTGGGGCAAGCGGTTTGTCTATGCCCCGGCTCACCGCATGTATAACAGCGAGACGCATTAGGTCTTGTTGAGCGTCGCAATTCGTCGGTGGGAGCATGAGATTTGCCCGCAATTGCTCCTCTCACGGTACCAGCGTCCCCTGATTCTTTTGCAGCAACACCCTGCTTAACTCCATCACTAGATACTGCAGGTTGACGGTTCTTAAATGAGGAGTTCCAGGAAGATGCATGTGCTTTAAATTGTGTCTCGAAGGCGACTGCACGACGATGAGCCTCTGCTACTGTAAGAGGATCAAAATGAGACATGGCGTTTTGAATTTGAGGACGCAGACCCCCAATAAACCGTGACACCAGTTGGACCTCGCTGTCTAGTATGTCATTACGAGTTAATAGCAACGGAAATTCCTCCGCATAATCATCGACGGATCGTGAGCCCTGGCGAATATTCTGCAAACGTGTAAACATTGTTCTGTCAAAGTTGTAGGGAAGAAACGATCTCCTCATCACCTTTTCCAGCTTGGACCACGAATCAATGTTGCTCTTCCTCTGACGAGCTCTGGTTGCTTTCAGTTGAAGCCACCATGAAGCAGCTTTACCACGAAACCTTGTCGCCACCAATGCCACTTTTCGTGCCTCAGGAACACGCTTGAACTCCAGCATCTCCTGCACAGTCACCAACCAATCAAGTAGCTCTTCTCCACGAACTCCACCATGAAACTCTGGAAGTTCCATCTTAAAACCAATCTCCCAACGATCTCGAAAACCAACCCTATGTCTCCGATGACCTTCACTACAAGAAAACGCTGCTATAGCGACTAGATATTACGACTACAAATGTGTAGTCGTAATTAACCATCTCAATTACGACTACATTACGTCTAAAAAACCATTAGACGTAAAACAGAGGTTAACTTGCTACCAATACATCTAAGCGTATATTAGTCGTAATATAACGACCCATATACGACCACGTGTCTGTGTAAACGTACTGTGGTCGTTAAATTACGACTAGTGTACGACCACACGTGTTTAGGATTTCGGTCAAGGCTTTAATGGTAGGTTGATGCTAATTGGTCGT
The DNA here is from genome assembly GCA_932364175.1 of Eruca vesicaria subsp. sativa. Classification (NCBI taxonomy): domain Eukaryota; kingdom Viridiplantae; phylum Streptophyta; class Magnoliopsida; order Brassicales; family Brassicaceae; genus Eruca; species Eruca vesicaria. The sequence continues at coordinate 370,270 of CAKOAT010564042.1, forward strand.
AATGTACGACTCGATTACGACTAAATGATGCTAATTAGTCGTAAATATTCGAAACTAGGTAGTCGTAATGTCCCCTATAAAAGAACCACCGTTTTCTCCAAATGACAAACAAAAATTTAAAATATTTTACATATAGAGTTGAAAGATTTGAAAAAGAGGAAAGAAAGGTACTCGGATCAAAACTCCGAAGAGATCAATGCGAGACGAACGTTGAAACGTTGGTTTCGCATAGAATCCACGGAATTATGATTCTAGTATCTTTCTTCTCTTCTTTTTAAAATATTTTTAAACTACTATTTTGAAATATATTAATAAGAGAGAGTTGATAATTGAGTCGAAGAGTTTAAAAATGTAAGAAAAAGAGAGAAAAAAGACACTGGGATCACAACTCCGAAAAGATTAATGCGGGACTAACATTGAAACGTTGGTTTCGCTTAGAATCTATGGACTTGTGATTCCAGTGTCTTTCTTCTCTCTTTTTTTTAAAATATATTACAAATGTAGTCCCTAATTGGTCGTAAACGCCATTTGTCACTCATTGGTTGTAAATTTACGACTAATATACATCTAATATATTTTACCACCAATTAACTACTATTTGGTTGTAAATTGGTCGTAAAAGTGCTACCAGATTACGACTAACTGTTTTGCATCCATTTTGCATCTGTTTAACTACTAAGTTAACTACCTACCAAAATCGAAATTTCTCTATAAATATGATCTTCTTCCTCATTCTTAAAACGGGAAAAAAACAGAAAACTTTTTTAAAAAAAAGTTCTAGAAATATTTATGAGATCCGGAGTTGGATGTATGCACGTAAAGATTCAAGAGGAATAGTAACTGATGAATTTCTCAACGGAGCAGAGATGTTCATGAACCAGGCCGGACAAACGTCTCTCACACAGGAAACATGTAAAATGTTCTGTCCTTGTCGTAAATGCAACAATACGAAGTTTGCTGCTAGTGAAACGGTTTGGAAACATATAGTAAATAGAGGATTTACTCCACATTACTATATCTGGTATAACCATGGAGAAGGTGATAATAGGAATGAAGCTAGTAGTAGTAATCAGGTTGAAATAGTTCATAACAGAGAGGAACCACATTTGCTTTATGAAAGTTACCTTCAAGAGGATCATCATATGGTAGATCATGATAGGATGCATGATATGGTCACAGATGCATTTCGTGAAACAACATCTATTATAGAGGAGGTAGAAAATGTAGAGGGGCCTAACTTGGATGCAAAAATGTGTGAAAGGCGAAACAGATTTTTACGGAATCATACAAGAGATCATCGAAGTGGAGTTTCCCGGCATGAAGCTCAAATGCGTACTCTTCAAATGTGAATGGTTTGACCACACTGTCAATAGAGGTGTTCGGTATAGTAAGTTTGGTGTTGTTGACGTAAATGCCACACGGAGGTACAACAAATTTGAGCCATACATATTGGCTTCTCAGGCAGACTAAGTATGTTTTATACCTTACCCAAGGATCAGACAAACTGGAAGTTCCTGGTTAGCCGCTATAAAAGTTACACCTCGGGGCCGAGTATTGAACGATGAACAACCGCCTTTACAATAAGATGTCGTAAATGAAGTAGAAGTACTTGAGCAACGTATTGATGATATCTTACTTGTTGATCCGCATAATCTGATATATGAAGAACTTCCAAACGATGCGATTTTGGACAAAGCCAACGAAGATGAATTTGAAGAAAATGATGAGGTGGAAAATATTTCCGATGACGAGTGATGATTAAGTGTGTTTGATTATGTACTCTACCGTCAGTTGTATTTGATTCCGTTATGAAATACATTATGTTTGCATTATATTATGATCCGCATAATATTCCGATATCTTAATTATGTTTGCATTATGATTTTTTTTTGGAGTTTCGAGATTTGATACGTGTTTGCGGTTTGTGGTAATTGGGGTTTAGGGGTTGGAGGTTTGGGGTTTGGGGTTTAGGGTTTACGTTTGTGGTTTGTGGTTTAGGGTTTAGGGTTTAGGGTTTAGACGACTACATTACGACTAATAAATAGTTGGAGTCTAAGTAGTCATAATATTACGACTACATTACAACATTTAGTTGTAACGTAGTCGTAATGATTCGACCCTAATTGGTCGTAATATACTTATGGACCCACATTAGTCGTAGTGTCGTCGTAATGCGTAGTCGTAATGTTGTTGTAATTCAACTTGGTCGTCCATTAGTCGTAATATTACGACTATTTTATGACCATTGGTCGTACATTAGTCGTAATATTACGACTAATGTACGACCAAGCTCAAAACTGTATATATATAGGGACCTCGCGGAAGCATTTCAGTTGCTCATTCCCTTCTCTTTAACAACTACTCAACATCTCTCTAGGTAATTTTTTAGGTGGTTAATTAGGTAATTAGTTTAGGTTTGTAATTAGTTTAGGTTTGGAATTAGTTTAGGATTGGAATTAGATTTATTGGAATTGTTTAATTTAACCCGTTTTATGTTTTTTTATAATTTTCAGATATATACATTTCGCTATGTCTGGTAGAAAGAGAATCCGGAACCTCGTTGCTAGAAACTCCTACGCGAGTACTTTTCTCGGTCAGTCATCTACCTCGGCTGGCACATCATCCGGCGGCACCTCATCCGTCCCTGACCCAGTTCCGGAGACCCAACCGGCACATACTTCTCAGGAGCAGTATGTCCCTCCGTATTATCTGCGTACTGAGGATGATACGGACTTCTTCACTTATGTGCCGGAACCTGAGTATGTCACTCCGCCTTCCCAGAACCCGCCACAAAATCCTTATCCGGCTCCTGATCAGAACCCGAAACATGCCCCAAACCCGCAACAAAATCCTTATCCGGCTCCCCAGAACCCGCAACATGCCCAGAACCCACAACAAAATCCTGATCCGGCTCCCGGTGTTCATCCAGATTTGATGGTGCCGCCGAATGCACCATATGCGAGATATACGGTGGAAGATATTCTCGGGATGCCGGGCCGAGAAGGTTTACGAATCGTCGATCCGGATCAACGCCCCGGCACATTTTGGTAATTGTTATATAATATTTAATTAAAGTTTAAATTTTAAAAATTTATTTAATATTAATATAAATATATAAAATCTTTCAAATTTTGTAGGTTTTTGACTGGCAATGTTTTAGGACAGAGTGTTGGGGATATCATTCGGGCAAATTTTCGGCCTGCCCACCCCAACTGGACTCTTAAACCGGACCACATTCGCATTACGTGGTTCAAGTGTTTCGCGGTTAGTTTCTCAATTTTTAAAAAAAAATTAATTCATGCATTGATATTATATATAAAGTACTAATGTTTTTTAATTTTTCATAAATTTTTTTGTAGCAAAAATGGAATTGGTCCATTGATGTCAACGAGGAGGTCAAATCTGGGTTCTACAAAAAGGCGATGCAGCGCCTCAAGAACATTGTTGGAGATTGGAAGGACGACTGGAGGCTAAGACAGGATGACGAAAAAACCAACCTACCTCAGCAATGAAGTTTGGGTTGGTTTGGTGGCGTTTTGGATGAAGCCTGAGTCAAGGGCGAAGTCTACCAAGTACTCTGCGGTCCGATTGACCAAGGATGCTCAAGGTAACCCGCCAATTCCTCATACTTCCGGGCAGACTCCACATGCTGGAAGGGCACTTGAAATTGTAAGTGTTTGAATATTCTTGATTTTATTATTATTTTTTTAATGCAAATTTTAAATTAATTTTTTTATATAGGCCGCCAAAGGAGGAGCGCCACCATCTCTCGCTCGGCTATACAAGATTACCCACCAGCGTTCTGATGGGACTTTTGTGCATCCTCAAGCAGAGAAGATCTACAATGAGGTAGAGGCTCGGATCGAAGAGGTCCAGACTCTGATGTCGCAACAAAATCCGGATGCTCCACCGGTCCAACTTTCAACCATCGACCAAGACAAGATTTTTGAGCAGGTAAATTATTTTAATTTTTAACTTTATTAACATTTTTAAATTTTTATTAAATTTTCACATTTTTACTTAATTATATAAATATAATTAGTAAATAAAATTTGATCTTTTGTAGGTTGCTCCAAAGAAAAGGGGACGTATTGTTGGCATCGGGACTGTGAACGATGTCCCGAGGGCGAGGGCCGAACATGCAGCAAGAATAGAAGAAGATTCATCTCTCCGACAGGAACTAGCAGCTGCCAACAAAGTCATAGACGAGCATAAAGACAAGTTCAAGGCTATGGCGAATATGTTCGATCTTATGATGGAGACCTCGAACCCAAACCCGACGGTTGCAAATGCATGGCAAGCTCTACGTCCGAGCTTTAACCCCGACCCCACTCCGGAAGAGCAAGTGGATATTGATCGACGTGCGGAGCAGCACNGCGAATATGTTCGATCTTATGATGGAGACCTCGAACCCAAACCCGACGGTTGCAAATGCATGGCAAGCTCTACGTCCGAGCTTTAACCCCGACCCCACTCCGGAAGAGCAAGTGGATATTGATCGACGTGCGGAGCAGCACACTTCCGAGTTCTTCCAAGACATGAACCTCAACAAAACACCTTAGTTTTTCGGTTTTTTTGTATGAATACTTTATATATTATTTTAATCAAATATAATTTTATATATATTTTTAAAATTTATTAATTTAAAAAAATGAATTAAAAAATCAAATAAAAACAAAATAAAATAAAAATATCAAATAAAAGATTTTATTTAAAAATAAAATCAACATTAGTCGTAAATTAGATTTTAATTTACGACTAATGGACAACAACAGTCGAAGTTACTTTGTCGTAATATTACGACCAAGTAACTACCAAATATGTTTGCTTTACGACTACAGATATTACGACTCATTAACTGCTAATTGTATTACGTCGAATTAACTACTAAAGGTTTTACGACTACGTTACGACTACATATGTCACCTCAATATTACGACTAATGTATTAGTCGTAATATTACGACTAGATTACGACTACATCCTGTAGACGTAATATTACGACTACTTTACGACTAATTGTGCATTACGACTAGCGGATAACGACCAATAGATATTCGATGTTAATTGGTCGTAAAAGGCATATTACCACCAATTAACAACCAATACTGTAGTCGTTAGACACCTGTTTTCTTGTAGTGCTTCTTCTGCTAACGGATTGTCCTCCGCTTCGGTTGATCCATCGTCAGAAGGTAGTCTTCCCCTGTTGTGATCAAGATCTCGTTGATGCAGCGTCTCGGCGAGTTCACAAAACGAAGCTTGAATCGTGTCCTGGAGGTTTTCGTGCATCATCACGATAGTTCTTCTCAATTCTTCCCAATCATTCATTGGTTGATCCACTTGCGTACGCCTGGGTGCCATTGAATGATCTGAGACGGTTGAAAAAAATTTGTGCCGGGAACGTTTTTGCTCTGATACCAAACTGGCGCAGCACAAGTACTCAGAAGGAGTTTGTTTAGTCGAAGAATGCCCAAATCTCTCTGAATTTCCTGTTCTCGTTGATTCGCTAAGAATACCGATAACAAGAGGAAAATAAGAACTCTAAAGCTCTGAATAATTCAATTAAAAGGTGAGTTCTTTACAAGACGTAAGATGCTTTATATAAAGCTAAGAATGAAAACCAACACCGACTCAACTAGGACTTATCCTAACTAGTAAATAATAACTAACTAATAAATGATAAAGCCAAATCCCCTATATATTATTTGAGAATCATTTAAAAAGTTGTAACCTTAAGTTTGTAAGAATTAAAAATAACCCCAATCCTACGTGGCATAGCTCTTTGGCTTCTATTTTCAAATCCCAAGAATTCTAGAGCATGTGATATAATGTATAGTTTAAAAATAATATTCTCTAGCAATATAATATTCCGTAGGCTATAGTTGGTCGTATATATCAAATATTTATTGTTTCACATGTTTTCCTTAAATAAAACCTACGGAATTACCTAATGTGATCAAAATATATATATGACAATTAATGATTTTAAACAATAAAGATTTGATAACAATCTGTATACTTTTTTCATTTTGTTTATTTCTTTATTATTAAAATAAATTACACAATTAAATTAATCATATAATAAAAATCTAGATTTTTTTTTTGTGTATTTTGTATTTCGAATTTTTCAAAATGAGTATAAATAACTAAAACTGTTAAAAGTCCCACATAAACTTTTAAGATCAAGGTTTTAATTTTTTTTTCTATACTAAAATATAATGATTATAAGACCATATGAAGAAATAATTTTAGTTTATATATATTTAATATCATTTTAATTAAACTATACATCGTATGAAAATACATACTTATATTTTGATATTTGCCTTGAACATATATTGAAAAGTTAATATTTTAATTTTGAAATNTCAAGGTTTTAATTTTTTTTTCTATACTAAAATATAATGATTATAAGACCATATGAAGAAATAATTTTAGTTTATATATATTTAATATCATTTTAATTAAACTATACATCGTATGAAAATACATACTTATATTTTGATATTTGCCTTGAACATATATTGAAAAGTTAATATTTTAATTTTGAAATATGTCATTGTTTTTAAAAATAATTATAAATTATTGAAACTACTAAACATCTCACATTAAAAAAAATTCGTTGGTGTAAAGTTTTGTTACACAAATATGCAAATAATCATAAGATTATATGAGTAGAAACCTCATTTAATTAATATCCATATTAAAAGTGTGTTATATTACTATGTTCCTATCATTTAAATTTAAATATATATCATATACCATATATAAGATTGATTATTTTGATTTATTTACCCTAATTATAAATAAACAAGAGTAATAGTTAAATTTATATGCATACGCCAATTTATTACATAATAGTAACTGATTTCTTAGTTATTTAATATATATTTATTATTTTATTATTTATAATATGCAGAAAAATATAAAATAAATAATAAATATAAAAAACTTATTGTGCATAAAGTGCAGATCTTAACCTAAGTATGTATCTCTTTAATTTTTTTAAATCTTAAGTATTTTCTAAAACAAACGAAATGAGAATAAAATTCAAAATAAATATTTATATCGAGTAATAACCAAAATATAAAAAAAACATAGCAAGAGAAAAATGGATGTTAATTAGGACTGACACGTGAACGTAAACTTCTCATAACCATAATTAATTTTTAAATTGTTAAATCATGATATAAAACTGACTTAATTTTTAATTTGTTAATTTTTAATTTTTTAATTTTTTAAATCATTATGGTTATGTTAAATTATGACCATAATTAATTTTAAATTATTTATTTGTATTTGATAAACTTAAAATATTGTTTTTAAAAATATTTTAAAAATTAACATATTTTTTTATAAATTATTTTAAAAAATAATAATTTGTAAAAAATATAATTTTCTAATATTATTAGACAGATAAATAAATTATATTAAATTAGTTTTGAAACTTTATATATTTTAAATGCAAATATTTTACCAATTGCTTATTTAAAAACATTAGGGAACTTGCTAATACTCTACCAATCAAGCTCAGTAACACTCCATTTATTTTCCATCACTCGAACAGTGAAAAGTGAAAAGATATATGAAAACAGATCCATTAAATTCTAAGATTTGATCTACATTTCTAATTAAAATTGTTTCTGATCTTATGTATAGATAATCATATAAAAATTTCAAAATTCTTAAATTTCAAATACATACAAAAACAATCATATGTAAATTTTAAATTTGTCAATACTATAATTTTATATTTAAATTACATATATTCACCCTGCGCAAAGCGCAGGTCTTATCCTAGTCCTACTAGTAAAAGACAAAGATAGATTCTCGGTTTAACTTGTAAACCGAGAGTAAACCAAGGATGCGCTGCATCACATTTCCATCTCCATACTGAAACGTGTAAGAGCAAAGGTTGTTCTGAACAGAACATCCTGAATTAGAGGACTGAACACCTCAGCTGCATCTTTGGTCAGAACATGAGACTGGTGTCGTTGTTACTAAGCTCCCTGGATCAAAAATAAGTCAACTGAATCTGCTAACAGAGAAACACATTAATCTCAAATCTGAGAATTCAAAAATGATATAGACATGAAAGTCACAAAACATCACCTTCTGTGTATGAAGACAGCAGTGGAAGAAGAACATTAATCTCAAATCAGAGAATTTACTTGGAATTCACTCGTTTGAGGGCAGCCATTGCAAGAAGCACAACTAAGCCACAAAACATCACCTCCTGTTTCAGTCTGTATATAAAAGTCTCTTGGGTGAGATCACAGCCCAATTTTGTGTAGTGTGATCTGTTTAAAATTCAAACACCAAACGGAAAAGAAGACAACGAAACCAGAAAAAACAAATTTTTGATTGAGACATGAAAAAAGCAGACAATAACTTAAACACCTTTTATAGGCAATGAAAATCATATATTCAGAAGATAAAGATGGAACTTTAGTTACCCAACAACGAAAATATCAAATGTTACCTCAACGGAAAATTAAATAATCCGCGGAACCACACGTCTGTGGTCGGGTGGTCAAGACGTTCCGTGGATCCGTAAAGGGACCCGAGTTCGAATCCGCACCTCACCAAATTTCCACAACGCGTGGCCACCATAACTTTTACATTCTCTCTCCGGAAAATGGTTTATCATTTTTACCATTTTTTAAAAAAATAATCCGTGGAATGACTGTAACAGTTTGTCGTATCTAGCTTATGCAGTCATTATAGTGAAATAAGATTTCTCTCAATATTAGGAGATATAAAGATTATGTTCAAGGGATGATTACTTATCTTTTTGTAGGTGAGAATCACCGGATGGAAGTTGGATAAAATTCATTGAATTCTTGATCGTGGTCGTAGTGATGAGAAAGAGTTAAGTTTGGGTTAATGATGCCAATCTATGCGAACTGTTACTGTTTGGAGATAAATGATAGAAGAAAAATGATTTGAATATAAACCTACTTTTAGATTAGTGATAAAGCGTCTACGAAAACGCAATCTCAGAACTGTAACAGACATAATCGAAGAGTCCTAAATCGCATAAAAACTTGAAAGTGTATTAGCACTTTGAATCTTGAAATTTTGTATTAACACTTTAAACCTTCAAAATGATATTTGTATCACAAAAAATCTTAAACTTGAAAAATCTGACATGTTGAACCGGTTAAACAATAAGGTATCATCTATTTTTCAAAATAATTATTTAGTTAATAAAATAAATAAAAATACATAAAATTAAATCAAAATTCAAAAACTAAACAAAAATTCAAAAAATCAAAAAGGTTCAAAAATAATTCAGAAATTAAATAAAATTATGATTAATATATATGTTATGATTAAAATATATAATTTAGAAAATAAATTAAATAAAAATTATCAATTCAAAACACTTTAAAATAATAATTAAAATATTATGTTTTATAAAAAAACTGTTTGAAACCATCATCGCCAACAGTGATTTATTTGAAATTTTTATTCTCAATGATAACATTTCAGTTTTTTTTTAAATCAATTTTGTAATCTTTATGCAAGTTTCCAATAAAATTGACATATCATTGTTGACATAAAAGTTTCAAACATATCATTGTTAACATTGATGGTTTCAAAAAACTAATCAAAATTATTTTTGTACAAATATATTGAGATTTTCAAAAAAATTACAAAAAAAAAATTATTTTAAAATTTTCGTAATGGTTTAGGTTACGAAAAAATAATTTATAAAGAAAATTATGTCGTAATGTCGATAAAGAGAAGAAACTTAAGTTTGCAAAGAAAATTATTTATAATAAGTGAATTATTTCTTTATGTTATGGTAGTTTAGCTTATAAATAAAATAACTAAGATTAAGTTTACAAAAAAACTCAGTTACTGTTGTAAACAAGAGATGAAATCGTCTATATTATTGCTTTATGAGGTTCCCTATATATATGGGATACAAGAATAAGAGAAAAGGAAAACGTCCAATTCCTAAAGTAACAAGGAATTGGAAATACAGATAAATGGTAATAGTCCTGGCCGCCTATACTAATGGGTCACACACGACCATTGGGCCAGTTCCTAATCTATCTNCTTTATGAGGTTCCCTATATATATGGGATACAAGAATAAGAGAAAAGGAAAACGTCCAATTCCTAAAGTAACAAGGAATTGGAAATACAGATAAATGGTAATAGTCCTGGCCGCCTATACTAATGGGTCACACACGACCATTGGGCCAGTTCCTAATCTATCTAATGGTTAAGGCCCATTCACAAACTAGTCCATAACACTCCCCCTTGAATGGCCTAACCGTATGGGCTTGTACCATGCTTAATGTTGCCTCGTTAAAACCTTATCCAGGAAAACCAAAAACCCAAGGTGGGAAAAATGGAAACCATAGACAAGGAAAAAGAGTACAACACATGATACTCCCCCTGATGAATGCATCACTGAAAATGGCTCAGTGAACGCATCCCAATCTGGTACACGAACTTCTTGAACGTTGAGGTTGGTAAGGACTTGGTGAACATGTCGGCTAAGTTGTTGCTGGACTGGACTCGGACCACTTGAACTTCCTTGGCCTTCTGCAGGTCGTGGGTGAAGAAGAACTTAGGCAGGACATGCTTCGTTCGATCTCCTTTGATGTAGCCTTCCTTGAGCTGATGTATGCACGCTGCATTGTCTTCATAGATCACGGTTGGCTCGTCCTTCCCAACGCTCAAACCACTACTCACTCGGATATGGTTGGTCATGTTCCTCAACCATACAACTTCTGTACTAGCCTCATATATGGCTATGATCTCGGCATGGTTGGATGATGTGGCCACAAGTGACTGCTTCTTAGAACGCCAACACACTGCCGTACCACCGTACAAATAGACATAGCCGGTCTGGGACCTGGCCTGGTGCGGGTCAGACAAGTACCCCGCGTCCGTGTACCCGACCAAACTCTCATTTGGTCGATGCGCATAGAACAAACCAAGATCCTTTGTTCCTTGCAAATATCTGAACAAGTGTTTCACACCGTTCCAGTGCCTCTTAGTCGGACATGAGCTAAACCTAGCAAGTAGGTTCACGGCAAAACATATATCTGGCCTAGTGTGGCTAGCCAAATACATTACAGCTCCAATGGCACTAAGGTAAGGTACCTCCGGACCTAATACGGCCTCATCCTTCCCCTTTGGTCGGAACGGATCAGTCTCTGGGTCTAAGGACCTAACGACCATAGGATTAGACAATGGATTGGCCTGGTCCATATTGAACTTCTTGAGTATCTTCTCTATATAAGTTTTCTGATGCACAAGGATACCATCCTTTACATACTCAAGCTGTAAACCCAAACAAAACTTGGTCTTACCAAGATCTTTCATTTCAAATTCTTTCTTTAAATACTCAACCGTTTGGGTAATCTCTCCAGGGGTTCCAAGTATATTCAGGTCGTCCACATATACTGATATAATGACAAAACCTTTGTTGTCAAACTTCTTTACAAAGATACATGGACTTATTGGATCATTCTTATAGCCCTCTTTAACTAGGTACTCGGATAACCTGTTGTACCACATACGACCTGATTGCTTTAAACCGTATAAAGCCTTATTCAATCTTATACAACATTGTTCTCGAGAACACTTCTTATCTTTGAGCTCAATACCCTCTGGAACTTTCATATAAATCTCATTATCCAGTGGACCATAAAGATATGCTGTGACTACATCCATTAGGCGCAAATCTAAGCCTTCTTGTACTGCCAGACTAATCAAATATCTCAATGTAGTTGCATCCACCACAGGGGAATACGTTTCCTCATAATCTATTCCGGGTCTTTGTGAGAATCCTTGTGCAACAAGCCGTGCCTTATATCTCACTACTTCTCCATTCTCATTTCTCTTCCTTACAAAGACCCACTTGTGTCCAACTGGTTTGACATCTACAGGTGTCTTAATAATAGGGCCAAAAACGCCTCTCTTTCTTAATGAATTCAACTCCACATTTATAGCTTCTTTCCATTTGATCCAATCTGATCTCTGCATGCATTCATACATAGATGTGGGTTCTAGATCCTCATGTATTTCCATGATCTCAATTGCTACACTATATGAAAATGTGTCATCAAGCTTGATTTCTTTTCGATTCCACTTTGTCCCAGACATGACATAGTTTATTGAGATCTCATCATTGTCATAACCATGCGCACTATGAGGCTCAGCGTCCCGAACCACTTGTATAGGCAACATCGGCCTGTCTGGTCCACTAGGCCCGTCCGGCCCATCTGGCCCATACGGCATGCCTGGCCCGGGTGGTTTACTCGGCACATGTGACCCATCCGGTTCACACGGAGTGCTAGGTACGGATGGCTTACACGGCCCATACGGCTCTCCAGGATCACCTGGTGTGCAAGGCCCAATTGGCACATTCGGCCCGACTGGCCCAATTGGCACAGCCGTATTGTGGACGGGTTCTTGCAAGCTCTCTGGTCCAGCACCTTTCATGGACTTCCGAGGCTGCTTATCTTTGGAACCAATAGGTCTACCACGTTTCAAACGTTTCTTAGACTCTGTAGCAACTTGGATCTGTCCAACAGGGACATCTAATCTGATAGGTGCATTGCAAGCCGGTACATGTGACTTTGTCACTTTATTCAGGTCAGCAAATGAATCTGGCAATCTATTAGCTAGCTCTTGTAAGTGTACAATCTTTTGGACCTCAAGATCACATTCTTTAGTCCGAGGATCTTGCCAGGATATAGATGGTCTCGACCACTCTATTTCTTCTATCAACCGGTTGCTATCTCCCCCTAAGGACGGATATGTTGACTCATCAAAATGGGAGTCTGCGTATCTGGCCTTAAACAAATCACCGGTTGTTGGCTCAAGATACTTAATGATAGTCGGAGACTCATATCCTACATATATTCCCATCCTTCTCTGTGGTCCCATCTTTGTTCTCTGCGGTGGAGCAATAGTCACATAAACGGCACATCCAAACGTTTTTATATGGGACACGTCTGGCTCCTGACCCGTAATCAACTGGGATGGGGAATACTTATGCTCACTAGATGGCCTGATGCGAATCAATTCGGCTGCATGTAACACGGCATGTCCCCAGGCTGATACCGGGAGCTTCGACCGCATGAGTAATGGTCGGGCTATCAGCTGTATACGTTTAATGAAAGACTCGGCCAAGCCGTTCTGTGTATGTACATGTGCCACGGAATGTTCCACACTTATTCCCATGGACATACAGTAGTCATTAAACGTCTGGGACGTGAACTCACCAGCATTATCTAGACGAATAGTCTTCAAAGGGAAATCTGGAAAGTGTGCTCTCAATCTAATGATCTGAGCTAGTAACTTTGCAAAGGCCATATTTCTTGTGGATAACAAGCATACATGCGACCATCTGGTCGATGCATCTATTAGGACCATGAAATATCTAAACGTCCCACAAGGTGGGTGAATAAGTCCACATATATCTCCCTGTATCCTTTCCAGAAAACTTAAAACTTCCTTAGTAACCTTAACTGGTGATGGCCTGGTTATGAGTTTCCCTTGTGAACATGCATCACACGTGAGAGTCTTAGGGACAACTCCTTTGAACTTGTGCCCTTTAGAGTTCAAAATCATTTTCCGCATCATGTTATGACCGGGATGGCCAAGCCGGTTGTGCCATAAAGTGAAAGTGTCGCAGGCATTGGCCTCGACCATACTGATCTTTGCAAGATAAAGACCAGTAGCTATTGCAGGTATTGTCTCTAATACTTTCTTAATGCCCTTGGTAATAGAGAAAATATTAAGGAAATCTTTCATTCCTTCTTCCCATGTTTCAAGGTGTAAACCATTCAACCTTATGTCCTTGAAACTTAACAGGCTCCGTTTAGAGCTAGGGGAATACAAGGCGTTTCTAATCTCCAAATGAGTGCCTTTGGGCATTAAAACATATGCCTGGCCGAATCCCTCAAGGAGGTTGGCCACGCCTGCAATAGTGTGTACATTGGCACTTTGCAACGTGAGATTAACAAAATACCGTTTGTCTTTGAGTATAGTATGGCTGGAGCCACTATCCACAACAAGTGTGCTCATATCATCCATCATACTATACATAAAAACTCAAACTCAGAACAATATAAATAAAATCTCATATCATAGATTAAAAACACCAAAATCCAAAACAATCATCAATCAAATTTAAAATAAAACACCAATAACATAAATATTAAAACTAAATGTCAATCTGATTAGTCCTTTAGACAATCAGAAGTCTCATAATCCATATCAGTTTTCTCATGCTCTTCATTATCAGCTTCATAACCGGTATCATGAACCATGTGGGCTTCCGGGTTCTGGTTCTTTACTTTCTCTTGATAAAGCTCAACCAAATGCTTAGGCACACGGCACTGCATCTGGAAGTGTCCCGTACTACCACATCTGTAGCACACGGATTTGGTCGAGTGGGACGGTTTACTCGAACCGCCTTGGCCTCGTCCCGCGCCTGGACCACGTCCCGCGCCTTGGCCTCTCCCGCGGCCGTAGCTGGAACCACGACCACGGTTATTGTGGTTTCCAGGCCTACGGTCGTACGGGTGTTGGTCTCGACCACCACGTCCCTTGTACCTACCACGGCCTCGACCGTGTGGTCTCTTATCACCATGGACGTAGTTACACTCTTTGGTCGAGTCGTCTTCGACCACGTGAGCTTCCGGAACGGGTGCTGAACCTGCCGGTCTAAGGGCATTGTTTCTCATCAACAATTGGCTATTGGCCTCGGCCAAAAGCAAGACTGCAATCAGATCATCATATGTGGGGAACTCTCTAGTTCTATAATGTTGTTGCAACACTGCATTAGAAGAATGCATTGTGGAATATGTCTTATCAAGCATATTCTCCTCAGTCACAACATCACCACATAGCCTCAACAAAGAGACAATTCGGAACAAGGCCGAATTGTAATCATCCACGGTCTTAAAATCCATGAATCTCAGGTTCTTCCATTCGTCCCGAACCTTTGGGAGTAGCACCGTTTTCTGGTGATCATAACGTCGCTGTAAAGCGTCCCAAAGTTCGAGTGGATTTACCATAGTGAGGTACTGATTCTTAAGCCCTTCCACAAGGTGGTGGCGTATGATCTGAATCGCTTGGTACCGATTCTTGAGAGACTCGTTATTGCCTTTCTCAATGGTATCACCAAGGCCCTTAGAGTTCAGATTGATCTTAGTATCAAGTGCCCATTGCAGGTAGTTATCTCCAGAGAGATTAAGAGCAGAGTAGTCAAGGTTTGCAATCTTAGACATCTGAATCACATAAACCACATACATTAGGGTTTCCATAAAACTATGTGATTTCTTGACTACTTTACAACCACAAGTTAAACCATACTTGTAACTACAATGATCATTGTGAAAGACAAACAAGAACACACCATTATGATCACTCAAAACGCATATGGTCTAACATTGGTCGGAATGGGTGAGATGACATAAAAACTTACATGCTGGTCGGTTTTATTAAACAGTACGAATGCAACCAAATTCAACAATATGATGCAATTCATAAAATCATTCAATCATACAATTAAACAAAATCAAACATACTAAATCTCCCCCTGATTTTATTAATTGTGGTATCTAGGGTTTCAAGGCCCTTTGGTCAAATTTAAAATGAAAACGAATTAGGGTTTTCAAGGCCCCAAGAACATTAAAACATTCGGCCAAAAAAAAAAAAAACAATTATACAATCAACTTTTAAAAATTTTAAAACTTTAGATCAGAGTTAAAAATCATTCAAAAAGGGTTTTAAAGCTTTTACAATCTTTTAAAACGGTTTTTAAAACTTCAACAAATTAGGGTTTAAGGTTTCAAGGCCTTATGATCTTGAAAAGGTTTCAAGGCCTTTAGGTTTTGGGTTCTTAAAGTTAAACAATCAATCTAACAATCCTAAACCTCAAACAAACAATTTAAACAAACAAGAACAATTTAAAAACGGTTCTTAGGGTTTAGGGTTACAATTCCGAAAATTAGGGTTTTCAAATTTCAAGAATGATCACAAAAACAATCAAATAGGTTTTAGATGGAATTGATTTCAATATGAAGGTTAAAGAAAGGTAGAAGGAGAGAATCAAATTCTAGTTCATTCAATTTTTAGGGTTTAGCAATTTTAAAACTATGGTGATTGTTTCTATGTTCTTAGATTAAAGAGTATACCTTTTCTTTGCAGATTTGAAGTAACCGGACCACCAAGAACAGGAGAGAAGACCGCGAACGGAACACCGGGTCGTCTAGGGTTCTTGGTCGAGTAAAAAGGAAACTCGGGTGGGACTCGCCGGAAAAGGAAAAATCGGGTGGGGGCTGGTCGGATGAGAGAGAGAGCTCGATTAGGGTTTTGGATTTCTTGTTCGATTTCTTTCTCTTAGATTATCAGAGCAATTCGTGCTGATAACGTGTTGTAAACAAGAGATGAAATCGTCTATATTATTGCTTTATGAGGTTCCCTATATATATGGGATACAAGAATAAGAGAAAAGGAAAACGTCCAATTCCTAAAGTAACAAGGAATTGGAAATACAGATAAATGGTAATAGTCCTGGCCGCCTATACTAATGGGTCACACACGACCATTGGGCCAGTTCCTAATCTATCTNCTTTATGAGGTTCCCTATATATATGGGATACAAGAATAAGAGAAAAGGAAAACGTCCAATTCCTAAAGTAACAAGGAATTGGAAATACAGATAAATGGTAATAGTCCTGGCCGCCTATACTAATGGGTCACACACGACCATTGGGCCAGTTCCTAATCTATCTAATGGTTAAGGCCCATTCACAAACTAGTCCATAACAGTTACATAATTATTTTTTTTTAATGGGGGTCCCTTAGACTGGCCCCTATTCAAATGTTTCATTTCAATGTTCACACGTCCGGCTCGGAATGGAATTGTCCTTGGCGGCTTTTTCTTGATTCCTACAAAGACCATTTACGAAATAAATAGCTAGTTCTTTTAAGAACATTACAAAATACAGAGCTTATGAGATTAGACCTCTATAGATTTAAAATGTAATCAAAATAAAGCCAAAGATCGTTACGTAGAGTTATCATTTTCATCAGCTTTGAACTTCCATAACCCAATAACTATTTTATTTATTGTTATTAAAAAAAAATAATTACTTTCATTTATTAATTTTAATTAATAAATCATATTAGTTTAACTATACTATCATATAAAATATAATAAATATATTTTTAATATTTAGTGTTATGAGTTGTATTAATTAAATTTGATATAATACTATTCACAAAACACCAAATTTAGTGAAATGGTATAATTTGAAATCATATTGAAGATCAATTAACAACCAAATTTGATGTTTTAGAATCTTATTGAACTTATTTTATGTTACTCTACTGGAAAATGTATGTATACAAAAGTGAGTTCACCCTACATATAGGAAAGATGAACACTAATAGGATTATGGATGATGATGACAATAAAGGAGGTTTAATAAAAGACATGTTATCTCATGTACAAATCTTATAGATTATTAACTTTTTTTTCGGTTCAACTTATAGATTATCAACTAAAAAGGTATTACAATTGAGAGGATGACCATCTACTCACTTTGTGGAATCATCTATTATATTAAAATAGAAGTCACAACCTCATTTCATGTGTGATTTTTAAGTTGGACCACTCTTACATTTTTTATATTAAATGTATTTTAAAAAGATTTATAATACATAGAATCTTTGAAATACTTTAATTACAATATCTTTTGATATCTTTTCATTTAAAATATAATTATATATATATATTAAAAATTTTGAAAAAGCTGTTTAAGAAGATTTCAACAAGATCTTAATTTTCAAAATTATATATAAATATTTGCAATACTTTCGTGATTAGTTTTGAAATATTATTATATATTAATATATTTAGTTATCATTATTAAAACGCAAATAAATATTCTATCGCTTTTTATCTATTATATAATCACAATCAATCATATTAAAAGAAAATTATTATCTTGATCTAAATGTTTTAACAATACCTTAATTTTAAAAAAGTGTATGTAAAAATTTTCACTAATTTTTAGTTAGAAAAGAAATATTAATATGGATTAATATATATATATATATATAGAATTTTTGTTTATAAAATTAAGAATGAAATTTATCCTAATTCTATCTATTTTATAATCATAATATTCAACCATGTAAAATAAAAATTTTATACTGAAATACATATTATAAAATTATATTAATTTAATAGAGTTATAGAGTTTATTTTCATAAATATCAAATATTTATATTAAATATATAATATGCTAACAGACTACAATACATGTATAAACATTAAAATATTTTAAACTTTTGTATATACAATAATTTATTATGTAAAATGAATAAACATAAAATATTATTAAAAGGAAATCGAGTTTTGAAGACGGTTCCAAATTTAACATATATTAAACACAAAATACTTTTCAAATATGTTTTTTCATGCACATATTAATTTTTTTGATAACCAAATACAAATACAATAAGATAAATATATAATAAGAAGTAGCAAATACATGTAATTATTTTAAACAATTGATTATTTACAACATGTAAATTATATATTATTTTATTTGAAATAGTTATATAAATATTTAAATATATAATTAAAATTAAAAATGATCTAAAATAAATATATATGCAGATAAAATTGAAAATAAAACCCGCACGGTTGTGCGGGTCAAGATCTAATTCAAATTAAAATGCTATTGAAATTTCACCCAGTAGCACAAAAGATGACTTTTACATTATTCAAGTTTTTTTTTTCTGAACTATTTTTCGGCTAAAGAAAAAAAAGGTTACAAGCATAAGACTAAGTAGTTATCGAGTCCAGCCCAAATAAAAGACCCACATCAATTACATTATGAAACCAAAAGAATTGGCTCCCAATTTAGAGAAGAGAAAGAGACGTTTCCATTATTCAATTTGATAGAAATATAGTGAACACTGATCTTCACATAATTGATGATTACACACATGGAGAAAAACATAATCTTTATTTTTTTTATAACACTTGTAACAGAGAAAAGTTCAAAGAAATACATAACAAAAAAAAAACAACAAGAATACAATGGAATGTCATTGGACACCAAAAAGAAATGGAAAGAATCTCACCAAAACCCCTTACTGCTGAGCCTCCAGAACGAGCAAATGGTGAAGCCACACTGATGACGCAGATCACGAGTGACACTTAAGGCAATAGCCGCGGCAGCTTCATTACGTTTAGGAAGAGCGTACTCCACACTCCATGAATTTATCCTTGCCAGAAAGAAAGAGATATTGTGGCGGAGAATGGTGAAGTTAGAGTGATCGTCAGGCTGTATGAGAACGGTACGAAGGGTCTCCGAGGAAGTTTCAAAAATTATATTGGAGAAGTGTAAATTTTGCAAGCATTCAACCGCCCAAAAGAGAGCCCACAAGTCAGCCTTTGTTTTCGAGTGCATATAGGAATATGCTCGGCGACTATGCATAATTGTACAACCATTTTCATCACGTAAAATCCATGAAGCACCACTAAGGTGACTTGAATTTACCCATGAGGATCCAACATTACATTTGAGGAAGCCAGCAATCGGTTTTTTCCATGTATTGTTCACTGTATCCAAACCATCTCTCGATCCTGTGAAGGTATCGAACCATGTTGATTCTTCTTCATAGGCCTTCTTAGCAATAAATGAAGACTCGAGAACCTTGGTTTCAAATACAAAAGCATTCCTAGCTTTCTAAATCTCCCATAACAACCATGGGAAAACTTGACTTTCCGTACCTGAGCTCCTCGACATCCTGATCAGGTGCACAAAATTGAAAAAAATTGAAGTCCGAGAGAAACCTCCTAAGGGTAGTGGAAAATTAGACTATGCCCAAGTGGCACGTGCTTTATCACAAGTAAAAAGAACATGGCAGATAGTTTCATCACCAAGACCACAAATTGGACATGTTGGATCAATTGGGATACCCCGTGTAGTCAAACGTTGCTTGACAGCTAACGCACCAAATAAAGCCCGCCACATAAAGTGTTTAATTTTTGGTGGAGCTTTGATCTTCCACAGGTCACGCCACAATTGTTTTTTATTAGGAGTGATAGAGTTTCCATTAGGGTACTCAAAACCCACCAATGCTCGAACAACTTATACCCACTACGAGTGGAATATACCCCATTTGGTGTAAATCCCCATTTGATCGAATCCTCAATTACCAATGATGGTTTTAGAACCTCCTAGGGATAAGAGACATAGAGCTAAAGAGAGAGCCAAAAAAGGAGTAAAATCCTTTGAACATCCTGTGGTGTAAAGGTCTGATGCAGTAGATTAATATCCCATTGGTTTGACCCCTGCATGAATAAACCTGAAACCTTTAGCGTTAGATTTATTGGGCTACCCTCACGATACATTGGAGAACGGGGAATAGTATCAATAATCCAGTTTTCAGCCCATACATTAGAATTAGCCTCATTGCCAATATGGCGATATAATCCCTTTTTGAGTAATTTCCTACCGTGCATGATACTCCTCAATGCATATGATGGGCATATCCCCATTCCACACTCAAGAAAATTACCATTTTTTAAAATATCTATACTATTAAAAGAGAAGGAGTCTAAATAAATCTACTTAAAAAAGTTGTTTGGACCCTTTCATTATACTAACATTTTTTTTATCTTTCCTTATATTTTTCTAACAATATTGTACAATAACATTATATCATATAACTTACCTTATATTTCTCTAACAATAAATTAGTCAATATTCTTATTTATTATACATTACTCTTATCGGTCAATATTTTTATTTCTCCACAATACATTATTATAATCTTATACCATATAATTTCATAATACGTGACTGATTTCACACATTAAACAAAAAATATATCATTTGCTTGAGCCACCAACTGTGCAACAGTACCCTCTATCATTTCCATTGATTATTTTTCATAGCTGATGTTTGATAAATAGAGAGTATAAAATATATTGAACATCTCCATTCACGATAAATATGTTTAAAACCAAGCATATTATTATTTTTAGAGTAAACCTATCTGTAACATAGTATATTGTAATAATACAAAAATCGGTTTATTATCATAGTATTCTAATGTTTGGGGATATTTATACAAACAAGTTATAAAATTAATGATTTACTATTCTAGAGAAACTATTTTAAAACATTAATTTTGTTTAAAAAGATATCTAGACTCGTGAAAGATTGTAACTTATAATTTCAATATTTTCATGAATAATCTAATTTCTATGTATTTTCAGTGTGGTAATTTCTAATTTCCAGATATGTAGCGGGTAGGCTTGGATAGTTAGGACTCAAAATACCAATAAACCCGAAAAATATTTGAAAAATACTTCAAACCATAAATAAATACTCAAAATATATTCAAATATCTGAAAACCTTGAATTTTACCTAATTTGACTCGAAAAACAAAATATACCCAAAAATTTGATTTGNCTAATTTCCAGATATGTAGCGGGTAGGCTTGGATAGTTAGGACTCAAAATACCAATAAACCCGAAAAATATTTGAAAAATACTTCAAACCATAAATAAATACTCAAAATATATTCAAATATCTGAAAACCTTGAATTTTACCTAATTTGACTCGAAAAACAAAATATACCCAAAAATTTGATTTGAATATCCAAAACAATATATATATATATATATATATATTTTAGAACCCGAAACCTAAAACTTTAACTAAAACTTAAAAGAATATACATAATATCAAAAACATATATGAAATATCCAAACATATATAATAAAAAAAAAATATTGAGTGCTTTTATGTACCCGATCGGGTCTCGGTTATGATCCATACTAGAATCGATTCCTGCGGGTCTTTAAAGATAGCCAGTAAGTACTTTATCATGGATCCTAGCCGAACCTATATTTTCGGGTCGGTTTGGTCATGTTTTTCGATCCGGATAAAATGTCAAGACCTAGAGAGAGTTACATTAAAAACTTACATATAAAATCTCAAATAAACTAATTTATAAATTACATAATTTTTCAAAAAAATCTATTTTATATATTAAGATTTGTAGCCTAATAATGTACATCATTTCTAAAATACTAAATCATATCAAAATTAGTTTATAATCTAACAAAAACCCGCGCTTTTGAAGCGCGGGTCAAAATCTAGTTTACCTTTTAAAATTCTAGAAACTAAAGATTCAGGATTATGTCGAATTCTATTAGTCTAGAAGTTTTTTTTGCCGCATCATGGAACTGGAATTGAATCCTCTGATTACAAAATCTATTACATTAAATACACACCCCGCAAAATCCGCATTGAGAAGTCACATATAAAATAAAACCGAAATTTGGGGGTTTTTTTTTGGTCAAGATCTTATTAAAGCAACAAACGGATCAATATTTGAAATAAGAGAGAACTCAATACAGACTTTTGCTGCAATCTTGTTGTTGATTGACGTAATTATATACAGTATTTTTTTTAATAAATGCTGTTCATATCTAAATCATAGAGTAAATCCAAAAAATTAAAGTAATAAAACTATATAAAGTCCGCTTTGTTCGATTTCACCATCATTATTTTAATTCAAAGACCGAACGTTTCAAGTCTCTCTCTTGTTGAAACAATGTCCAACTCCAACGAGCCACCGGAAAAACAAACTACACATTCTCCGCAGCTGTCTCTTTCTTCATTGCCTGACGATATCATTCTGAAATGCTTGGTCGGCGTCCCAAGGATGTATCACCTAAACGTCTCATGGGTCTCAAAACACCTAAGATCCCTTGTTCGCTCGCCTGTGCTCACCGTCTTGCGATCCACCCTCCTCCCCAAGAGCTCCCTCCACGTATGTTTCGAAGAAAATAACAAACACACAACTTACCATTGGTTTACACTCAACGAAACGGAGTATGGTTTTGTTCTGAACCCAACTCCCTTCCCTTCTCATCCTAGTCACGGTTCTTCAACCGTTGCAGTGGGGTCTTCAAAGATCTTCTTCATTTGTGGACCTAGAGGAAAACCTTCCACGGATCTATGGATCCTTGATACACGATCTCGAAACATGATTAAGGGACCAAGCATGAGCGTTCCTCGAGTAGCTCATGAAGCAGCTGTTGGTGTAATCGACGGGAAGATACACGTGATGGGAGGCAGAGGGTTCAACGAAGAGACCCAAGTCGAAGTTTTCGATCCGAACTTGGAGACTAATTGGGAGCTTGCGGGGGTGGAGAAAGTGCGTAAGAGTTCGTTCTTTTCACAGACCAGTGTGTCGGTGGAAGGGAAGGTTTATATGGTGGAGTACGAGGAGACCAGCGTGTACAACCCGAGGAAAGGTGAAGGAGAACCAAGGATGGTTCGGTTTGTAAGCGAGATGATCACGGAAGGTGGAAGAAAGAACAAGTTCACTGGTATGGCGCATAGCGTGTGTGTGGTGGAGGATGTTCTCTTTGCTTTCTTTAAAGAGAAAGGGTTGATGTGGTTTGATACAAAGCTCAATGTGTGGAGAAGATTGTTGGTTCGTGATGGGAAGCAACTGGTTATCTCAAGTGTGAAGGGGATGTCGGAATATGACGGAAGGCTTGTGGTTTTTAACTACAGGACCCCAACGAAAGCATTGTGGGATGTCCAGTGTATATTGGTCTCACTGGATAGAGTTGGTGAAAAGATTTGTGGGACGATTGATTGGTCTGGTGTTGTGGCGACGGTCCCATTTTTGTTTAGTTTTCAGCATTGTTTAGCTGTTCCCAAGTGATTGATTAATAATATTTTCTAGTGTTTGCAAACTAGAAAAGAGATTTATCATGAACCAAAATAAAGAAATAAACATGTTTTCAAGTTTGTGGAATACACAGCTTTACAAAAGTATCGTGACACAAAACCATACAAAACTTCGCTGACCCAAAAACCAGAGCACACAAGTTCAAAGGAGTTGACAAGCCTGTTCCATTAAACTGGGTGAATAAATCAACTCCATCACCGCCTTTTCTGTACTGCCTCTTAGTAAGCTCTCCTTTATTATCTTTCTTATCCCTTTACGTGTTTTGTGGAATGAAGAAGGGAATCCATCAGAATCAGATAGTGGCGGCTTCTTGTTGATTCCTCTCTTAAGAACTTTACAAATTAAATACGTATGTGGCTTATTAGTATGGATGAGGTTAGTTAGTCCCTTCGAGTTTTAAAAGGCACAAATGTAAACTTCATAGATTTTCAAGAAGCTAAGTAGAAACTTCATGTAAATTTAGCACTGATGCTAGATTGGTATAGTCTTTTCTTCAGGGAATAGGCACACATGCTAGTGTTAAAATAGTATTGTTAAGGAGGCCTTTGTAGATATTTAAAAGAGTTGAATAATCTGTTATCCTACATCATTTGGTAAAGAGAATTGAAACATAACTGAAAATACCTTGAGGAGGAGGAGAGTACCAACAGGCAACAGGATGTTCTTGATCTTGATACATCTTCTTCACTGCTAAGCACTTATCTGAGGTGTATTTATTTATTTATATCGAAATCTCTGGCTCCAGTATAAGCATGCATTTTCAACAAAAACAAAAACACGATCTCCTATCTTTTTTTTATTATTATTGTATCTAAGAATATATATATATATATATATATATATATATATATATATATATATATATATATATATATATATATTTGATCAAATATATATCATAGGTTTACATTCAGTCATTCAACAAGCTTCGGCTTCAAGGATATTATATAACTAGTGGTGTATCGGATTGTCTATTTTTTTAATTAAATATGAATATTTTTTTGATGGTAATGTTGTTTAATTTGATACTAGGTGGTTGCCCGCGATTTCGCAGGTATAAATATATGAAAATTATATATTTTGTTTACAATTCTATAATTTTGAATAAGAATCATAAATATTAAAAAAAATCTTTTAACTTTCAATAGTTTGTTAATCAAACGCTTGATATTATATAATCGCAAAAGTGTTTCAAAATAAATCTTAGAAGAGTTTTGAGATGTAGTTATAATTCTATAAATTTTATTTAAGTTTTCAAATATTTTTATGACATAATTTCTAATTAACATAAAAATGAAGACTATTGAACAAAAAATCTATTTTATAACACTTTCTATTCTTTATTTTTTAGCTACACTTTATTTTACTTATTTTCAAAATAGTTATAAAGTTTTCATAATTTTTCAAATCACAAATCACTCTTTCTCGTTCATTTTATTTATTTATTGTTTAATATAAAACTCAAAACTGGTTAGCAAACAAATTTGCCCTTAAAGTATCTCCAATCATCACACTATTTTATCAAACACTCATTCATTTGATCAAATTTTTTTTATTAAAACAAACATATTTTAAATATTTTTTAAATTTATTATTTTCAATTAGTTTAATACATATATATTTTAATTAAATCTGATTAACTAATTATATATAAGAAAAAAATATTTCAAATTTTAGATAAGTTACTGTCGTTATTTTAGACGTTTATATTTAATATTAATGTGAGATTTAATATTAAACCAAAATAAAATGTTTTTATTTTTATAAAATTCTTTTATTTTTATAAAATTTGTTAAAAATTTATTATCATCAATTTTAAAATCTTATTATATCGCAAAAATACATATCATTATTTTTAAAATATTTTTTCTTAATATCCATTTACGTTATATTTTTCATCTTCGATCTTATCAATTGTAGAACTGGTCATTTTATTGATCTTCGTTACTCAATTTAACTCGATGTTTTAAAAACACATGAAATTAATTACTCACATTAATAGTAATACGTAAAATGCATGTATCTCGACAAACAAATAAAAATAAATATAGAAGAATATAAAAAACCAAGAACTCAACAAACATACTTTACTATTCTTCCCTCCTATTTTTTTATTTTTGTTTGCTTTCTTTTTTTCTGTTAAAACATAAGCATGTAAACTTTATTATAATAAAAGCTATATGAGTTATATTATTAGAGTATTAAGTCTCGTATTAATATATGGTTCCGGTTTTAATTTTCTATTAGAATAAATATTGATAATTTTATATAACTTACCATATAATTCTATGATTTCAAATAGAAATTATCACTTTATCATTTGTAAAAGTGATAATTCAGCTATAATATTATATTGTCACTGAAAAATGATTGAATTTTTTTTAAAACTGCATATTATATTTTGTTTTCATTCATTTGACACATTTTAGAATATATATATGTATAGTGAGTGAGCTTAAATAATATTATTAAGTTTAAATTAATTAATTTTCTGCATTCAACAATTTATTATTTCTCCGAGTAATATAAATATATTTAAGATAATTTATATAATTATTTATATAGTATCATATGTATTTATATGTATGTTATCAATTTATATAAGTTAATCTATAATATTTAGTTGTTTCTATAAAAAAATTGTGTTATTTCATTTACATTTAAGATGTTTAATTGTTTGTTTGGAAAATTGTCTTTAATTAAATAAATAAAAAACAAAAAACCATCAACCAATCAAATTATAACGGTTAATTGAAGAATGCTCCTATGAATGACACGTCAGCATTAGCCACTAAAGTGACTTCTCATTTAATATATAGGAGGATTCTGTTGATGTAGTAATTTATGTGGAAACGGCTATTTTCTAAAGTGTAAAAATATTGCTTTATGGAAGTTATAGAAATTTTTGATGTTAGACATAAACTTAAAATTCATTTTTAGTGTTTAATAATGTAGTGTTAATGTGCATACTACTAAACTATATATATATGGGCTATTAGTAAAACTGACTCAAAACATAAAATCAGTACAAAATTAATCCATCTCAAGCTGTGTAGAAGATAAAAGCTCTGAGTAAGATGAAGCATTTCTTGTAGCAGACTATCTCAGGTTTTGTGGCAATAGTAGATAGACTCACTTATGACGCATGGGCATCGATAGGAGTTATCCTAGATATGCTGATCTAGTGGAGTCGATTAATCATTTTCTTTTTGAAGAATTGAAGAAGTGGCTCCACTGAGACCACAATTCGATATCTTCCCATGGATATGTTGGTACATTTGGAAAGCAAGGAACGACAAACTCTTTAATGGGAAAGTCGTATCCCCAATCGACACTCTCCAACACGCTTTGTTTGAGGCAGAATGTTGGAGAAACACTAATGAAAAATAGGAAACAAACGAGGATCATGACAACCCTCCTTTTACAGAGGTCGAGACAGTGCCCCCTTAAATACCCCAAATCCCTACCTGCAAAATTGATGCGTCATGGGTCGATAATAACAGTGTCAGTGGCTTAGGATGGAGTCTTAAGGATCATATGGATTCTGAAGACTTCGCATTACAGGCATGTAAAAGGAGCTGCTCAGTTTTGCATGCTGAGATGGAAGGTTTACTTTGGGCAGCCTCATGTATGAGAGTCAGAAGGATAACTTCAATATGGTTTTGAGACGGACTGTTCGGATCTAGTGGACATGATTACAAAGCCGGAGGACTGACCGGCTTTCAAGATAGAGATCGAAGTGTTACAGAAATTACAGGAGGATTTCGAGGATGTGAGCTTTCGAAGATGTGAGCTTGTCTCATATTCCTCGGAGTAGAAATGGTCGAGCGGACGAATTAGCAAAAGAAGCAAGGACCATAGGCTATATCTTTTTCCATATAGATTATACCCGGTCAGATGGAGGTGCTCTTCAAAGAATCGGCTCGTCTGACTACCACTTGATATAGTTTAGATGGGCGGCTAACAAAAAAAGGATATACTAAGATTTGTCTGCGCTACACACATGATATGCTTTACATTTGATATATATATAAATAAAATCTTCTATATCTTTTTTGCGTGTATACTTATGTTGGAATTTGCAAGAAAAAATGTATAATACTTTCATGGTTTTAAAAAATGTTAAAGTGTGAAAGGATTATGTACGTTAAAATTAATTATATTTGATTTCATTGTTTGTATCTTTGAATATGTTGCGGCATATAGGTTAGATGATATTTACATGGTCTTCTATTTGTTGCTGAATCCATAATTGGTTGCTTATTTGTGGTTTTATATATTGTGGGTCCTTAAGAATGTAAGTTTGTGGTTCTCATGATTATCATTTTTACGAAGGGAGTGGACTCCTAATAATCTAATTTCGTAACGGTATATAAGAGTCTGAATATGATATTGAAAAACTGAGTAAAACAACCAAGTATAATGTAAAATAAATAATTGTGGTCGTTTAATTTTTGTTTGTTTTTAATCGTATTCTTTCAACATCTCAATCAAGTTGATATGTTTATAGAATCTTAGAGTTTATAGCTAACAAATTGAAGTTGCATCTTATTATATAAAGAAAGTTTTTCTCTCTTTTTGATAGCGCCATGTCATTAAATAAAGACATGACAACATGCCACGTGTCACTTTAGTTACAAAATTATTTGGTTATTGGTTTTTAAATAAATGTCAACAAAAACTTTATGATTAATAAACCGGGACCATCACTACCGTGTCTTCTTCTCGCCAGAGCCACCATGGTCGTGTTTCCTCTATTTCATTGAGCTTGCCTCCACCGTCTTCATCGTCACAGCCGTTAGAGCAAGGTTGGGTCGAGACAGGAGAATCAAGTACTCCAATCTTTTTCTGTTGGTCGTTTTATTCTTTACGGACCGGAAGCTTCAAGCATTGATGAGAACTCTCAGATTGTTTAGATCGGCGTTTGGATTGAGTTAGAGAGGTCGAGCAGAACATATTGAAGGATATGGGTTCTTCACGTCAACCGCTCTGCAACTCACGACACGACACATCAATGGCTAATTTCTGATATTTTGCACTTTTGATATCTGAGCTTTTAACAAATTTCAGTTTAACCCCAAAACTTTAGTTTATTGCAGAAAATCTTCAAAATGGCCCTAGAACTTATAATTGTTTTTTCAGCCCACTGTTTATGCACTATGTACTAATGAAACGTCTAATGACATCTAAATGCAATTCTTAGACACTAAATGATCAAATTGATAGTTAAAACCATATAAAAATACTATACATCTCCAGCTCTGACAAGGCGGCAACACATGAAAAAAAGATGCTGCTCCTACCTCTGAAAGGATTAAGCTTTTTCTATAGTTATGTTGTTTAATATTTTTGGTTAACTAACTATCTCACAATTTGGATAAATGCGAACGAAGCTCATATCAGTAAGGGGAAATTGAAGTCTTTCATGTTCTTTTCGTGGTATCATCCCTTCTTCTTTTGCAGAAAATAATCCATTAGTAGATTTGATGAGTTTAATATGGTTATATTCAAATTATGCAATAATGTGATCAAGAATTCACATTCACATTCCTCTTCATAATATATTTCTTTTGAGAATCATAATATAAAATAGAATTTTACAGTAAATATGCATTAGTATTACATCACTAAACAATTCTGAACAGAAAAAAAAGTGATTATAAATTTACAAAAAAAAAGTAAAATTAAAAAAAGAAACCACCTAGAAAAAATACATTAAAAACATACAAAAGGTAGTTTTTAATTAAACAAAATAGAATTTTAACAAAATTAAAATAGATATTATTAAATTCAATATATTTAAGACTAAAAATATGTATAATTTTAAATAGTAAAGATCATTATTAAATTTTTACGCAGTCTACCTAACTTAATATATTTTCAGTTAGAATAGATCAAACTTTGAAACTTATTACTTATAAATTTATTAAACTAATCGAGCATTTTTAATTCTAATTACTAGAGTTAAACTAAAATAAACATTAAAAGAAAGCAAAATAGTAATCTCCTATAAAACTATTAATAATTAATAGCACGATATTTCAAAATGAATTAGTGAAATAAATAGATAAAAAATTATAAAAACATTTAATTAATTTTATTTTCAATTAAGAATACATTAAACAAATTAAGTAATTTATATTATTTATTTCTCTTCCGTAGGACGAGCCTTTCTAGTTTCTTATAAAAAAACAATGGAAACACTGAATGCGATAAAATTAGAAAAACATAATTACTAAAAATTAAAAACACTGAAATGGTAAAACGAGAAGAACATAAATGGGTTAATGAGTGAAGAATGTTGTTATGCGGGGTTTGCTATTTCCAAAAACTTCTCTAGGCTTGTTATATAAACAATATGTGCAACTGCTTTCAAAATCATTGAGCTTATAATTTCTTGGTGGCACTATAAAGATCATATTAATTCCATATGATAGGGACATCTCGCAATGAACAATTGATTTTCTGTTAAATAGATGTCCTAACCGTGGGGACTGCTTTGATCTTGGAAATCCAGTCCTTCTTTAGAACTGGCTGCCTTCCTCCGGTCACTAATGTCACATATGTTCGCCTCATATCAAAGATCACAGGGGCTAAGCTTGTCTCCGATTATAGGCCGATTGCTTTATGCAATGTCTCCTACAAAGTCATCACAAAAATAATTTCACTCCGACTTAAGCCTATTCTGCAAGACATCATCTCTGAAACGCAATCGGCATTCGTACCAGGAAGAGCGATATCCGACAATGTTCTTATTACACATGAAGTTCTTCACACGCTCAAAACTTCAGAAGCAGAGATCCATTGCTCTATGGCGGTTAAGACAGATATGAGCAAAGCCTACGATAGGCTTGAGTGGCACTTCATCGAGTCAGTCCTGAATCGCTTTGGCTTTGCGGCCCATATGGTAAACCTGATCATGCAGTGCGTGAGATCTGTGTCTTATTCGTTCTTAATAAATGACTCAGTGCACGGCAGTATCGTACCATCCAGAGGGATACGTCAAGGTGATCCGCTGTCACCTTATATCTTTATTCTTTGTGGAGAGGTTTTGTCCGGACTGTGTCGACGGGCACAACAGAGCGGCCATTTGACGGGACTTAAAGTAGCAACTTCAGCACCGCCACTTAATCATCTGCTGTTTGCGGATGATACAATGTTTTTCTTAAACACGGACGACAAGAGCTGCTCTTCACTGATGAAGATTTTACACCAATACAAGAGATCTTCGGGCCAAAAGATCAACACTTCAAAGTCCTCCATTTCCTTTTCAGCCAAGACCCCGCAGGTAATACGACAACGTGTTAAATTACACCTCGGGATTGATCAGGAGGGGGGAGTTGGGAAGTACTTGGGACTCCCGGAACATTTTGGAAGGCGGAAAAAAGATCTCTTCACCAGCATTGTGGACCGTATAAAGCAGAAGGCCGCTAGCTGGGCTTCTCGACAGCTCTCAAGTGCGGGCAAACTGGTCATGCTGAAGTCGGTACTCTCATCAGTCCCTTCTTATGCTATGACCTGCTTCGAACTACCGGTGAGCTTATGCAACAGGATCCAATCTGTGTTCACGAGATTTTGGTGGGACTCATCGCCGGATAAGAAAAAGATGTGTTGGGTTGCATGGGAAACAATCACAGCTCCTAAAGCAGTGGGAGGACTTGGAGTAAGGGATATTCAATCCTTTAATGTGGCTCTTCTTGCAAAACAAGCCTGGAGGATCATCTCAAAATCGGATTGTTTACTATCTAAAGTATTTCGAGGTAAATACTGCAGCAAGGCTGCATTCCTACTGGTGGAGATTCCGTCATCTGCTTCACATGGATGCAGAGGCATCTTGTAAGGGAGGGACCTGCTACTGACTAACCTGAGTAAAGTCATTGGGGATGGAGAAGGTACGAGGATCTGGAAAGACCCATGGCTGAGCGCCACTACGCCAATGCGACCCATAGGACCGGTAAAGGAGGAACACCAAGACTTAGTAGTGGCGGATTTATTGTGCAGAGGAAGCCGGGACTGGAATGTATCAAAGATTGAGAGCTTACTCCCACAATATTTATCCACTATCCTGAGAATCAAACCAAGCATTACGGGTTCTCCTGACTCCTATGTTTGGTTGGCTGCAAAGTCGGGGCTGTATTCCGCAAAATCAGGCTATTATGTAGCTGCTACATCGCAGCTGACGAACTCAACGCCCCCTCCACCCATCTACAAGGCGATTTGGTCTTGTAAATTGGCTCCAAAACTTCAGATTTTTAGTTGGAAAATAATCCAGGGAGCTATTGCCATTGGAGAAAACCTAGCAAAACGAGGCCTCCTCGCCAACGTCACTTGTCGCCGCTGCGGAGAATTCGAGACAGCTGATCATATTTTTCTCCACTGCTCCTTCTCCCGACAGATATGGTCCTCACAGATATGGAAAATAAATTTCAACCCAACAGACTGTTCAACCTTTAGCGACGCCTTCTTAGCCTCTGCAAACCAGATTAATCTTCCGCCGTTGGGAGTTGCAGGAAATTTATTCCCTTGGATTTGTTGGGGAATTTGGACAGCAAGGAACTATCTCATCTTTGAGAGCAGAGATTCTCTACCTGCTGAAATCCTCTCAAAATCCATTAGGAATGCAAGAGAATGGGACTCCGCCCAATCTTCTCTTCCCACCCTCCATAGTAAGAACAATCAACCACTGCTGGTAAATTTGAATCATGTGAATGCGGTGTGCTTTACAGATGCGGCGTGGCAGGCATCTTCAAATAGAGCAGGGTGCGGCTGGGTATTCATGGATCGTGAAAACAGACAACTCTCACGTGGCAACGCAGTTTTTAGTTATATCTCCTCACCGCTCGTCGCTGAAGCCTTAGCGATACGGTCAGCTCTTCTCAACGCCCTAGATATGGGTTTCTCAAGAATCTGTGTAAAATCAGATTGTCAAGCATTGATTGCTTATATCGCCTCGAAGTACCACCTGACGAATCTCTACGGAATCACCCGGGACATCGAGCATCTATCCCTTTCCTTTGATTATGTAGCCTTCTCCTTTATTTCCAGAAATTTGAATGTTCAAGCTGATTCCATTGCTAAATCAGCTTTGTATGTGGCCACAACCAACTGACTTCTTTTGGTCTGCGTTTGAGTAATATATATTGGGTGTTCAAAAAAAAAAAAAAGATGTCCTAACCTTGTTTCATTTGTTATTGTGATTCATACTTGTGTTTATTTAACCAACAAGCACCAGTGGTCTAGTGGTAGAATAGTACCCTGCCACGGTACAGACCCGGGTTCGATTACCGGCTGGTGCAATTTTATACTTTTTCCTTTTTAAATTTAATTAGCCATTGGGCCTTCTGTTTTGCATTCGAGCCGAAAACTAGTTAGACGAAGGCCCAATATCAATATATTGACGGTTTGTATGCGTCATAGGGTAACCTATATATAAAACACAGACGAAAACCTCTGCTCCAAGTCAGAAAACAACCTAAGGAGGATCCATGGCGAATTCACAGACTGTGATGCTTGTGATCAGATCAGCGAGGCCGAGTTTCCGAAACAACCGCGACAAGGCGGCTTTCGTAGTTCACGCTTCTTTCGTCGCCTCTGGTTTCAGACTCGTCGCGATCGGACGGCCAGCCTTCGCTGAGGACGCTCTAGCTTCATCTCCTACGCAAGGTTTGTGTTAGTTTCCTCTTTTAGGTTTTCGTTATTGTTAGGGTTTAGGATTCTCATTGTGGATTAGGTTGTTAAGCTAGGTTGGAATTTTAGGTTTTCGTTGTTAGTGTTAGTTTCCTCTTTTAGGTTTTCGTTGTTAGGGTTTAGGATTGTGATATGTGGATTTTTAGGCGAGTGTTAGTGTTTGTTTCCTCTTTTAGGTATTTATTGTTAGGGTTTAGGATTCTGATTTTGGATTTTTGTAGGCGAGGTTGGGATCGAGGGGTGGAACGAGTTCGATGAGTACGCTTTTGTCTATGCAAAAGGATTGAAGAAGTTTTTGGTCAAGTGTTTTGCGATAGATGATAAGCTTCTTGTTGATGCTGTAGCTGAGGGTGGAAAAGAACCTGAGCATTTAGAGATAGAGTATGTATACGTCTCTCTTTGTTTGTCCGTGCGTCATGGTTATTGCAATATTGAATTGACTTTGAATTATTTTGTGTTTTTTTTTTCAGAATTGAGAAGTATGTTGGTGAATCTGGAGTAGAGGGTGATTACGATGCACAATTCAAAAACTTGGGGAAACTAGTCACTGATTTGCAGGATCAGATTCTGTACAAGCTTGATGAAGGACTTAAACCTGTTGCTTCTACATCCAAGTCTAGGTAAATCCCCTTGACAACATTGTTTATAAGTTGTTACTTAGATTCATGGGGCTAGAAACGAACATTATGAGTTAAGTTGTAGTGTTACATTAAACGTAGCTTTGTTCTGATAGATGTGATTGCATAGAACTGTTTAATTCGTCAATGTGCAGAAACTACTAGTATTGTATCTCGGTTTCTGTGAATGACTTGGTTCATATAGTTCTCATTGTAAAAACTTATATTTATGTTGTGAAGATATTGTTAGTAGTTGGACTAGAATGATATATGATTTCATGATTATTAAAGTGTATTCTAAGAACCTTCATCTTTATCATATGTGGCTTGTAGTTCGGAGACTAACCAAGAATCTGAGACTGGATATTACGGAGGCCCTCCGGTGATTGGTGGTTTTGGCGATGGAAGCATGCATGTAGGACCTAGTGATACTCGCATGTTCCCCGGATTTGGTAATCATCCTGCCTTCATGATACCACCACAACCGTAAAATCTCTCTCCCCTTTCTTGCATCGTTTTCTTTCACACAAATATGCACATAAACACAAGAAAAGTTGTCAACTAAACATGGATTAATATTGGTTTTGACAGGGGTGTTCCACCTCCTGGTGTTTGGTATGATCCACGTCCACATTATGGCCCAGAGTTTGGCCCAGGTTTTGAGCCAGGCCCGTTCAGAAGGTAAGTAGTCTAATTTTTTATTATTGAACAAATATATTCCACACTCAAATTTGTTATCTGACGCATGTCTGTCTAAATCTTGATAGGCAACTTCCAAGTAGGCCAGCGGATGTTCATCCTGATCTTCAGCATTTTCGCCACGGCTCTGGTTCAGATAATATGTAGCCATCTTAAAAAAGAAGCTCAAGAAAATGATCTTATATTTGCTTTGCTTTTAGTCAAGATTTTCCTAGCTGTTTATTTATTTCTTTGGTTTTTTGTTGCATAGCTGCTTATGTTTATAACTTTGATATATATATATATATATAAATAAAGTTTTGGTTTATTTCGCTTTTGAAATTCCCTCTGGTTAGCGTCTGAATCAATTCGTTCTTGATAGTTCAAGAACTAGAGCATCATCTCAACTACTATGCTTCTGGTTGTATGAATTTATATATCGATTATCGATGCTTCTTAGTGGTCGTTCCAAACGATCTCACGCATAGATTGTATAATTGTTGTTTTAGTGTGTTAAAACTTGTTTAGGTTTCCATTTTAAGGAACCGTTGAAATTTAGTTTTCTCAATGTATTGTTGTTATCGTGCGTTGGTCTTAGAGATGTTGTTGCCTCTGGCGCCCAAAGGCCCATTTCGTTTCAGTCAGAGTCAGAGCGTCATGTATCGTCGTCCCTCATTCGTTTTCTCCACTAGAAGAAAAAAAACGGTTTGGCAATCTCAATCGAGCCTCTTGTAACCCAATTTGACTGGCCGGCCTTTGTTTCTGAGCTAGTTTTGTTTCGCCTTTTACGAGCAGTTTTACGGGGTTTAGCATCTCCTATATCTTTTTTTTTTTTTTTTATATCCTTTTTTTTTGTGAAATTTTGCATACAGATTTTCTTGATAAGGAGGCGATATGTAGTGGTTTCCTTTTTACTCATGTAAATCAGACTCGGTCGGAGCAACGTCTATTCGGAACGTCTTTCTCGTGACAAACAAATGACAGTGTGAAACGGGAGTCAGCAAAAAAAAAGAAGGCAAAAAGGAGCTCCTTTCCTTTGCCAAACAAAAATCCTGCAGAAGTTCGACTATTACCAGAGCATGTTTAAGCTAGCCCATTAATATGAGGATATGCCCTACTATTCTTCTCAGTATGATAGTATCCACAGGCCTAGCTACTTTCTCCTCTGTCTCAATTCACAAACTTTCTACAAAAAAATGGCTAATCTCACAATAATGATAAGCTAAAAACTAAAAACTAAAAAACACGTGTTACATCTATCTCTCTAAGTAAAAGTCTAAGTTATGTATTTAAAAAATTGTTTGCCCAAAAAAAAAAGTAATTTTTCTCTATGCCTTTTTGTTTTGTTTTGATAAAAGCTGGAAATTTTTCTTATAAAATATTCCCGTATTTGTCCCATTAGTCAGT
The DNA here is from genome assembly GCA_932364175.1 of Eruca vesicaria subsp. sativa. Classification (NCBI taxonomy): domain Eukaryota; kingdom Viridiplantae; phylum Streptophyta; class Magnoliopsida; order Brassicales; family Brassicaceae; genus Eruca; species Eruca vesicaria. The sequence goes on from CAKOAT010564042.1 coordinate 406,446, forward strand.
CACCAATTGAGAAGGCTTTTCCATCCAACTGTCCATGTGATTTCTTTAACGTGGAACTTATTTTAATTGTGTTTGGATTTGTAAAAATTTGTTTAAACGAACCCACCGCAAGTTCATGTGAAGATCACGTGGAGTGGTTCCAGCGGAAACTGAACGAAAATAATTGACATAATCAGCAATAAAACCAAACATTATAGCAAGAATCTCCCCATTTCTTTGTGTGTGTCTGCGTCAACAACAACTATGGAACTTCATTTATTGGTATGATTTCAAATACAAATACAACCAAGAGAAAAAAAAAAAGTTTATTTGATTAAAAGCATAAATTGCGATTATTATTTTTGATCGAACATATGAGATATAAGAGAGTCTTTTGTTTAGTCCTTGACAACGGTGACAGGGCAAGGGGCGTGTTGAATCACAAAGCTGCTGACGCTTCCCATTATTATCCTGTTTCAATATTTAAGCTAATCAGTCATCTACACACTTGGAAAAATTTTCATTACACAGTTGCAGGGAAACAATGTTAATCTTGGAATAATCATGAAAAAAAATGAAAAACATGCATGTTAAAAGAAGGCGTAACCATTGATTATATTTCAGTTTTTGAAAGAAAAACAATTTATTAGATTTTCTAAAAAAAAAAAAGGTTTCAAAGCGAAACCTAAAACATAATCAACTTTTGGTTTTTACATATCAACTTAACTAACTTTTGGTGGGAAGTCATTGTCATAGAAGCTTTATTTAGTTAAAAATTTTCTACGTCTAAAAAAATAAATATCTTAACCAAAATGCTAACTAATTTGATTAAGTTCAGCCTAATTAAAAAGTAAAGAGCCAAACAAAATGACATGGTTTTAAGATTGTAAAACCGTGCACTCAAAGTCCTATCCTATCTGGTATTTCCGTATTTGACATAACGAATTATTTTAATAATGGACCGACTTTAATAATTTGATTATATCAATCCCATTTACGTTATAAATTTCGTATACGATAATATAACCATGCAATCAACAAAATTAAATGGCATTTTGGCATGAAAGCAACTAAAATAAATAATTTAAGAAAGACCTTTGAAGAGCACTGAGTCCTCTGCTTCCCATCACAATAGAATCAAGTTTGAGAGATTTAACAGCATCAACCAGCTTCTCTCTTGCATCTCCCCAGTATAGTTTCGTCACTACATGAATCTATTTCCATTTTATATTATAACCAAAGGTTTCAAAAAACAACAATTTATTTTGATTAGGTCAAGAAATATATTTGTAAAAATAAACCTCTTTCTGCCTCGAACCAGTGTCGAGCATGTCAAGAACTGGGATATCGATTTTGACACCGTATTTCTCCATAGTCTCTGGTTCCCTAAACTCAACCAATGGTATGAGAGCTACAGCACCATATTAAAACCGGATTAAACCGACAGTTCATATCACAAATTATTTAAAAACCGGATGGCTAAAAAGAAAAGACTTACGAGAACCGGATTTGAGCCAAAGGGAGTTACGTGGTCCAGCTTCAGAAGTTGGTAACGCGTGGATGATGTAAAATGTGTCTCCTTTATCAGCTAAGTTATCGATCGCCCATCTAAGTGCGTTCTTGCTGCTCTCCGAGAAGTCCATGGCCACTCCGATCTTCCTGTCTTTAGGCATCTTTCTTGGCTTTCTGATGAGTTTTTCAGGCTTTTTTAGAGAGAGATTGTGAGAAGATTAGCTTATGGCTTCGAATGTTAATGTTATAACTTATAACATTTGAAAAGGAGAGAAAGAGAAACCAATGATGAAGTTTCCTGGATGCTTTGTCTGTTCTAGGATCCACACTGGTTACATCAGGGCCGTCCATTTTTAAAATATGAGATTTTGTTGTAAATGATAAACTATTGCTGACAAAAAAAATGATAAACTATTAAAATTGGTAATATTTTAAACGTTTATTAATCATTAAGTAACAAACCATTAATATACAATTAACTTTCAGCAACTTTGTTGAATATATGAATTTTTCAATTTTATATAGAGCTAATATTTCCACATATACATCAACTTTTTAAATGAAATGTATCATATACTATTTCAACAGGACATTAACATTTCTGGTAATGATTTTTAATTCATTAAATGAATTGTTTCATCCGTTGGATTAGGATGGACATGTGATTGGTGAGTTGTAAGCAGAGGGTCATAAATTAAATATACTTTTTATGCATTTTCCAAAATTAAGATACATGCTCAACAATAGTCGTTTGCAGCATTGAAATTTCAGGATTCCTTTCTCGTGAAACAGATCCTAAATACAATGTAAGTCTCCAGCACCGGTAAAAGGAGTTTTCTTTAGGTCCAAAATCTATACTAGTTACGTACTAATCAGTACTTAGACCATGTTTATAGAGGTCTCTTAGAAGGGTTGTTAAGCATAATTCGAAATAAAAATAAAAGATGGGTGTACATAGACCATGTTTCATCACACTCAATACGATGTTTCGGATTTCCAACAAAGAGAAGGGAGCGGAAGTTCAGATGTTGATCTCACATATTCAACAGATATCCCTATAAATATCTACAATTAGATGGGTGTTCGCATAAGAATTTGTGATAAACAAACGCATCAAAAACTGAAATGTGATTTGGTTAAGCATATATGGCATAAATTTGGACGTGATCAAAACAACAACTGCACTTGGATGCCGTTTTCAAATTATTATTGTTTATTTTAGTTATCTTTATTTTTAAGTTTTTGTTTTCAAATCTATGTTTAAAAGGTTATGTTTGACTTTGTTTCATTTAATAATAAATTTTAGCTTTTAAAAAAAAATTATATTTAAATTTAATATTTTTTATTGTTAAGAACTTTAATTAAGAAATTACTAATAAACCATCATAATTAATTGTATCTTAACAAACTTCTTTAGCTTAATGATAATAGTTAAATAATCACAATGACCCACTTAAGCAACTCTTTAGAGTATTACTAATGAAAATGCTCTTAGTATAGAAACAAAACAAAGATGGTAAAACCACCGTTGTTTTTGTGTTTCTATATCGTGATGACTAATGACTTTTTATTGATTTGCCAAAGATGATGACTGATGTAGGTCTGCTTCTGGATCCAACACCTTCAAGTGGTCTATAATCATATTAGCCATGAGTTGAAATGACAAAAGTGTTTTTTTCATGTACGTTTCTAGGTTTTCTATGTTTGAATGTATTTAGGGTTTATAGTGATTAAAACCTCCAACTATTAAAACGAATAAAAAATCTTCAACTAAAATTTTATGTTTTTAAACCTCCAACTATTAAATCGTTAATGCCGTTAACCTTCCGTTATCAAAATCGTTTTTTCTTAACGGAGACCCGTTATCGAAACACCGCGTTTCATGTAATTCAAAAACGACATAAGGTTCTTACTATCAATATATATTTTAGGGATTTAAACCTCCAACTATTTTTAAATCGGATAGAAAACCTCCAACATAAAATTTATATTTTTAAACCCTCAATTATTAAATCTTTATTGCTTTTAACCCTCTGTAAACAAAGTCATATTTTCTGAATCAGAAACCATTAAATTGAAACACGGAGTTTCATGTTCATATAAACGATATAAAATGTTTAAACCCCCTATATCAATGGGAAATGACAATTACAATTCATCCTTTCCTTTTCATCAAATGTGAGGTAAGTCCAAAAATTCTATTGTTTCTAATTTTAGGATATGATTGTATGGCACTTCTGACAATATATTTTAAGTGTAAAACATATTTACTTTGACTCCAGCTAATATTTAGCCAATCAGATGAAAAAATTTCAACTTGCGTTTTCGCTAGTTACTGTTGAAACATAGTAAATTGTTTCATTTTTCTCTCTTGGTTTATGCAGAGAAATATATGTTGAGCTGGCTTTTGTATTGTTTTCCACTTTTTATTTTCTTATGTCTTTCACCTATTTATTTTACTCTATTTTATCTTAATGGCCCATCGATCATTGCCCAAACATTACGAAATTGACGCTTAAAGAGCCATCATCTCGAGGGGGCGTATTAGGGACAAAGGTTCCACATCAGAAGTTGCAATAGATTATATCTAGTATATAAGATAGATGAACCACTCCACTTATCACCAATTGGTTTTAGGTTGGAAGGTCATCTACCTTAACAGTACATAATCAACCCTAATTATTTCTCTCCTATTCATTTTTTTTATTTGAGGATGAATTGTGATTATCATTGCTCATTGATATAGGGGGTTTAAAAATTTCATGATGTTTATATGATTACATTAAACTATGTGTTTCAGTTTAAGGTTTCCCGTTCAGAAAATATGACTTTGTTTATAGAGGGTTAAAAACATTAAAGGTTTAATAGTTGAGGGTTTAAAAATATAAAAAAATTTGTTAGGGGTTTTCTATCCGATTTAAAAATAGTTGGAGGTTTAAATCACTAAAATATATATTGATAGTAAGAACGTTATGTCGTTTTTGAAATTACATGAAACGCGGTGTTTCGATTTAACGGGTCTCTGTTAAAAAAAACGATTTTTAAGACGGAAGGTTAACGACATTAACGGTTTAATAGTTGGAGGTTTAAAAACATAAAATTTTAGTTGGAGGTTTTTTATCCGATTTAAAAATAGTTGGAGGTTTTAATCACTATAAATCCGAATTTTTATTATCATAGTACTGGGATAAAAATTCATTCAAACATAGAAAACATAGAAATGTACATGAAAAAATTAACTTGCAAGTTGCAAGCTATGATTACCAACAGAATCTTGTTTACGGATATCTTTATGACCAGCTAGCTTTTGTATATCGTGAAATCATAGTACCTAATCCTAATAGTTACTAGATTTGGACCCGCGATTGAAAGCGCATAAATTTTTTATAACTAAAATTTATATAATTGTGTTATGTCTTAACTAAAGAATGTTTTGGTATAAAATCAGTTTATCAAAATTTGTGGTGACAATTTTTTTTTCATTAGTTTTTAGTTTCAGTTTTTCTTTTTTAGATTTTGGATTTTAGTTTTTAGTTTTTAAGTTTCTATTTTTGATTTTCGGCTTTTGTTTGGGTTTTTAATTTTTAAATCCGCTGAGTTAGCTTGAACTGATATTACCAACAAACAAATTTCAAATAATCGAACATCTAATTTAAAACTGAAAAGATGACAAATATTTTTAAAAACAAATTGCAATAGATTATTTTGTAAATAAACAAAAGCAAAAACTATAACAATATGTTATCCAGAACAATGCGTTTTCAACTTTTGGTTTTGGGTTTTAGTTTTTAGAACTAGGATAAGACCTACGCCTTGCGCAGAGTGAATATATGTAATTAAAATATAAAATTTTAGTATTGACAAATTTAAAATTTACATATAATTGTTTTATATGTATTTGAAATTTTCAAATTTTGGAATTTTTATATAATTATCTATACGTAAAACCAGAAACAATTGTAATTAGAACTGTAGATCAAATTTTAGAATTTAATGGACCTGATTTCATATATCTTTTCAATTTTCAGTGTTCGAGTGACGAAAAATAAACGGAGTGTCATTGGGCTTGATTGGTAGAGTATTAGCAAGTAACCTAATGTTTTTGTAAGAAGCAGTTGGTAAAATATTTGCATTTAAAATATATAAAGTTTCAAAACTAATTTAATATAATTTATTTATTTGTCTAATAATATTAGAAAACTATATTTAAAAAATAATAATTTTAAATAATTTTATAAAAAATTAAGTAAAATTTTAAATTATTTTTTAAAACAATATTTTAAGGTTTTCAAATACAAATAAACAATTTAAAATTAATTATGGTCATGATTTAACATAACCATAATGATTTAAAAATTAAAAAAAAAAAAAACTAAAAATTAACAAATTATAAATTAACTCAGTTTTACATCATGATTTAACAATTTAAAAATTAATTACGGTTATGAGAAGTTTACGTTCACATGTCAATCCTATTTATCTTCAATTTTTTTCTCTTGTGTTTTTTTATATTTTGGATATTACTCGATATAAATATTTATTTTGAAGTTTATTCTCATTTCGTTTATTTGTTTTGACCTGGAATTTAGAAAATACTTAAGATTTAAAATAAATCTACACTTTATACACAATAAGTATTTTATATTTATTCTTATTTTATATTTTTCTGCATACTATAAAATAATAAAATAATAAATATATATATTAAATAACTAATAAATCAATTACTATTATATAATAAATTGACGTATGCATATAAATTTAACTATCACTTTTTATTCGCAATTAGGGTAAATAAATCAAAATAACCAATCTTATATATTGTGTATGATATATAATTAAATTTAAATGATATAAACATAGTAATATGACACACTTTTAATATAGATATTTATTAAATGAGGTTTTACTCATATGATTTTATGATTATTTGCATATTTATGTAACAAAATTTTACACCAACGATTTTTTTTTTTAATGTGAGATGTTTAGTAGTTTAAATAATTTATAATCATTGTAAAACAATGACATATTGCAAAATTAAAATATTAAATTTTCAATATATGTTCAAGGCAAATATCAAAATATAAGTATGTATTTTCATACGATGTATTTTCTCATATGGTTTTATAATCATTATATTTTAATATAGACAAAAATTAAAACCTTGATCCTAAAAGTTTATGTGAGACTTTTAACAGTTTTAGTAATTTATACTCATTTTGAAAAAATCGAAATACAACATACACACAAAAAATCTAGATTTTTATTATATGATTAATGTAATTGTGTAATTTATTTTAATAATAAATAAATAAACAAAATGAGAAAAAGTATGCAGATTGTTATCAAATCTTTATTGTTTAAAATCATTAATTGTCATATATATTTTAATCATATTAGGTAATTACGTAGGTTTTATTTAAGGAAAGCATGTGAAACAATAAATATTTGATATATGCGACCAACTATAACCTACGAAATATAATATTGCTAGAGTATAATATTTAGACTATACATTATATCACATGCTCTAGAATCCTTGGGATTTGAAATATAAGCCAAAGTGCTATGCCACATAGGATTGGGGTTATTTTTAATTCTTACAAACTTAAGGTTACAACTTTTTAAATGATTCTCAAATAATATATAGGGGATTGGTTTTTGGTTTTGCTTTACAATTTTTTTTTTAAATCAATAAATTATTTAAGAAAAATAAAAAAATAAATTTTTTAAAAGTTACCATTGAATTTATCAAAAAAATGTGATTGTTATTTAAAATAAAAATACAATAACAGGTTTTAAAGTACATGATTTAAATAAATGATTAATAATAGACAATTTTGTTTTGTTAAAAATATTAAATACATTTGGGACTGAAAATAATAATTGATTTTTTGATCCATTAAGATATAAATTTTATTCAATGTTTTTGGAGTTTTTCCGTAATAGTAAGCCTAAAAATCAAACCATATAATTTGTCCTAAAAACAAAAGTAAGCCAAAGACTACAGTAGAACCTCTATAAATTAATACTCGATAAATTAATAATCTCTATAAATTAATAAATTTCATCGGTCCCAACTTGGGCCGGTGTAAAATATGACACAAATCGATAAAATAATAAGATAATAATATTTTTAAAAATTCCATGTAAATATATGGTCCCACTAAAATCATAAATTAATAATCTAGCTATATATAATTTTATATAAGTACAATCTAACATTATATTGTTAGTTTTATATTTACTATTAAAATACTCTTATTTTTAAAAAAATTCAGTATATTTTGATAATATTTAGTTAGGGATTTTATATTTACTATAAAAATACTTTTATTTTTTAAACATTTTAATATATTTTGATAATGTTTAGTTAAATTACATTGAAAACCATGTAACAATTCTATGAAACATAAAAATATACACCAAATAAGATAATAAAACAATATAAAACTCAAATTTTTAAAAATTTAAATAATGTACATATGCTAAAATCAAATATTTTTATTTTAAAAATAAAAATAGAAAAAAAATCTAAATAAGGAAACTTTCGTAAATTAATATCTCTATAAATTAATAAAATTTCAAAGTCCCAACATTATTAATTTATAGAGGTTTTACTGTATATCCCATAAATAACCATCGGTTTAATTAACTATATGGCTAGTTGTAACACTCTAGAAAGAGTCCAAATTTAAATGACAATAGGTATTACTCCCTCCGTTTCAGATTAAATGTCATTCTAGAGTAAAATTTTCGTTTCAAAATAAGTGTCGTTGTATAATTTCAATGCAAAATTTATTGATTTTAAAAGTCATTATATTTTTTCATTGGTTGAAAAGTGGTTAGTTGTATAGGTAATTGTGTTTTTATTTTGAAAATATGTAAAATTAATTGTTTTCTTAATCTGTGTGCAAAAACCTAGAATGACAACTAAATTGAAACAGAAGGAGTAATAGATAAAAAGAAAGACTCTATTTTAATAGAGTATATTTCCATTGGTTTGATATAGTTATTAAATTTCCATTTTTTTAAGGAATTGTTAAGATGCTAAATGGTATATTACGATTTCGACATTAATATAATTAGTAGATTTCCATATTCCATATTCCATATTTTGATAATCTCTTATATATTAATTCTGAAGCATTCATAAATGCACAACCTTGGAGAGCATGCTTACGTGTCAAGCTCACAGAGCTTCTCAGCTTTAATTTTTTAATGTACCAACTTTGCTAGGAATGAAATAATGTAACATTTAATTTCTTGCATTTAGGACTATAATATATAGACATTTTTTAAGGGACCAACTCTGCTAGGTATAAAACAATATATTTTATTTCCTTAAATAAAAGCTACGGAATTACCTAATATGATTAACATATATATGTAATTAATGATTATGAATAATATATTTTTTGTATCCTCTCTTTTTTTTAATTTTAAATTATTAAAATAAACTAAACAATCACATTTAAATATATAATAAAAAATTAAAAAAATTTATAGGTTAGATTTTTATTTTTTTTTAAAACGACCATAAATAACTAAAAATAGTAAAATCCTACATTGAAAATTTTATGATCAATGGTTTAACTTTGTTTTTTTCCAAAGAAGATACAAATTATCATAAATCGTACGAATATGAAGTATCATTAGTAGTTATTCATACTATAAATATGTTAATTTAAAAATTTCAGTGAAAAGGTTTGAGGTTAGTAGATACAAATTATAGTATTTGAAAGATTTTTGTAGTTTGTTTTATTTACTTCCTTTTTTTAATATCTTTTAGTTTATTTAGATAATTTAACTAATTTTAAATTAAATTTATTAATAGTTTAAATATTTTGATTTTTTGTCAACTTTTAATGTTTAAGAAATATTTTTCGGATGATTTCAGATATTGGTTACAATCCAATCCAAACTGAATTGAGAAGATCAAATTGAATCCAATCCGATAATTAGTAAAATTCAAATAAGATTTATGAAAATAGTACCAAAATCTGAAAATACGTGTCAATCAAAATAAAACCGACGAAGTCTCAAACGTCCAGACCTATGATGATTTAAGATACCAACATTTGTATNATCCAATCCAAACTGAATTGAGAAGATCAAATTGAATCCAATCCGATAATTAGTAAAATTCAAATAAGATTTATGAAAATAGTACCAAAATCTGAAAATACGTGTCAATCAAAATAAAACCGACGAAGTCTCAAACGTCCAGACCTATGATGATTTAAGATACCAACATTTGTATTCATCATTTTCTAATCGATAAATACTGTAGTATTGCAAAATGTTAAAAACCATTTAATGAATAAATATTAGTATAAAAATTTCACTCCGCGCATGCGCGTGGGTTATCATCTAGTATATATTATTTTAGAACATTCCATATTTGTAGGAGAAAATATGTGTTTTTGGTAGACACATAGATATCTGCTGTATTTTGAAGATACTTTACATTAAGGTCGCTATGTTACATTAATTGTGTTGGTTTAATTTAAGTAATGCGGTTCAATCAATTATAAGATTTATATTATTTGTAACACTCTATAAATTGTCGAAATTTAAATGACAACTTGTATCAGTAGATAAAAAGAATGTCTATATTTTTAATAGATTAGATTTGCGTGTTTATGGGGCTAATTAAGTGATTTCGTATTACATTTGGGCTGGAGTATCTTGCTTCTCTTCCATGGGCCTTTATCGGGTATTTTAAGATCCATATTGAAAAGATAATGAGTGATACGCTTGCATTGAAACTCCGTTCAAGGTTCGTTTTCTGTTTCGGAAACGTTTCGGAATCAAAATCTCTTGTAAACTCCAGGAAAATCTTTGGAAATACGTTTCTTGAAAATTTCATTTTGGAAACACGACGGTAACTTGTGTTTCTGATTTGGAAACTCGTTGTTCTAATTTAGAAACTCACAATTCTAATTAGAAATACAAAAATAACTATTCGGTATTTGATATTAGTAATTACAAGTTTATTATTTTATATTTTAATATTATCTTTTGATATTTATTATCATTTTAGTATAATGATTTGATTTGGAATTAAGTCGTTCCATCGTTTTATCAAATAATAACATGTATTAGTTTTCGAGTTATTGATTATAATTTAATAAAATGTACAAAAATATATATATATATATATATATTACTTAATCTTTTTCTCTTAGATAAATCAAACAAAAAAAGCTTACATGTTGATTAATCATACATATATATACACACACATATATATTATAAAAGTTTCTAAAACGTTTTCATTTCTAATTTTTTTTTGAAAATCATGTTTCAACGTTACGTTTCCACGTATCCATTTCCGATTCCATGCAATCGTAAACGCAAATTTAATCAGAGAAAGTATATCATTACACTCGATGAAAATAAGTTAGCAAATTATTTTGCACATTTAAAAGCATTTGATTATATACAATTCTACTGAACAATTCCGATGAAAAGTGTTACCAATTAACTTAACTATGATCCACGGATGATCGTGAATATCAAAATCCAAATAGTTTTCAAGAAGTAAAATGAAAACCTCTACATTCGAAATCACGTGAATCCATCTGCACCTGAACTTGATAAAAGATAATAATGATCACACCACAATTTTGTACAAGTGAATAATAGCATAGTGAAAACTGACAAAAGAATATTAAACTTGACCACAGATTTATTTAGACAGCTGAACCGAATATATAACTGGTACGAGTTCCCATCCTTGCTTCACGATTATGGATGTCGCGGTTCGCGGAAAACACGCTAAGATTAGTTGTAAAATCAAGACATAAAGAAAAAGAAGGATAAAAAATAAACGTAGTATTAGATCTGCTGCTTTAGTTGCGACGAATGAGAATTAGATTGGTTGGTTGATTGCTCATGTTACTGTCACGTGCGTAGGCTCCACTCTGCCCTGCACATGCAGCCACACAGGACCAAGCTTGCCCAAAACATTTCAAAACCTTTAAACAAAACTTTCGTTTTCGTTGTAATAGCGGACAAATAACGCTATCTAACGATACAATAGCGGTTTTTGAAGCGTTGTATCATCGTCCGTCATAATAGGTAAAGGGCATTACATAGCGGTTTTTAGCGCTGCTATCTTTTATTCCGCTACAATAGCGCTTTTCTATCTACAATTAAATATCCTTTAATAACATATAATTTTCGTTATTATTTACATGGTTAATATATATATATATATATATATACATATATATATATATTTCTTTTTTATATTCTCAAAATTGCAATTTAATAAAAATTGATTTAAGGATTAAAACTATTTTATAAATTAAAACTGAGTTACAAGTTAATACTAAATTAAAACTAGTTTACATATACAAATAAATCAAAATTGGTTTAAATGTAAACCAAAAACTAAACAAAAAAAAAGCTAAACCTAAAAAGAAACCTAACTCTTCATGCCTCCACCTACGTTGCCGCCGAGCTCCAACTCCACCTCCAACTCTTCACCGGATCTATCAACCACCATCGTCCCACTGTCTTCATCCGCCTACATAATCTGGAACAGTTCCGACTCGACTCTATCTTCGTTATCTCCTACAGCTTTTCCCTAAACAATTAAAAAACGTTTCAACCAAACTTGAATCCAGGTTTCTGGGTTATTGTAGTAAGAAATGATAAGAACATACATTTCTGGGAATCAAATCGAAGAATGGAAACTTGGCTACTTTGAGACATAGAGGTAGCCAGAGATGGTGATTGAGAGAGAGAGAGGCAGAGACGTCGTGTGGTGGTAGTGGTGGTCGAGATGGTGAGCCTTGCTTCTTCTTCGTGGTGGTGAGTCATAAAAAAAGACTTTTGGTGGTGGTGATTGAAGAAGATACAAATTCGAAGGAGAATAATAGATTTGTTTAAGATCTGAAAAAAAAAAAGATCTCGTGACAATGAAGGAAGAAAGAGATAGAGATGTGAGATTTGTGATTAATAGCCATAGGATCAAAAATAATGAATGATCAAGATTGCTATCCTTGTGTTTGAGAACTTACCAATGAGAAAGAATGAACAAAATAATAAAGCAGATTTGTGGCATTTGGATTAAAATCAATCAAGGGTCCAAAATGAATCTACTAGAAAACTGTTTTTGTTTGATATAATAATAAATTTATATATAATTTAGATCCAATATATATATATATATATATATTAATGTAGTTATAGTATGTTTTAAAAATAAATTGAAAATTTTATAACTTTTTAAACTTATAATTCAATTTTATAAAGGTTTGGACTGTGATTAAGATATGAAATTTGAGAATTAGGGTATGAGATATAATGATTTAACTCTAACAAAGTGATCAGATTTCATCTATATAACTTATTTTATAAAAAAAACATTTATGTAAATAAATTTAAAATACATTTATGTGAAGTATAAACATAATGTTTTGGGTTTAGATTTAAGACTTCAAACTTTAGATTTGAAATTAAGTAATAGAAAAGATTATAGTTTTAAAAATTTTAGTTAGAGTTTAGGGTATATATATGATTATTTTAAGATAAATTTTAAGTTTGGAGATTAGAATAAAGTTTTGAGTATACAGTTTAATAGTTAAAGGTTTGAGATACTGATTTCAAGATTTGAGATTAATTTTTGAAAATATTAATTTTGAATTTATATTTAAGATTTGAAGTTAAAATATTAAAGATTAAAGTTTTTGTTTAGAGTTTATGGATTGTGTTTAAAATTTTGGTTTTGGGGTATAGGGTATAGAAATTTTAGAGAGAAATAAAATGAAGTGAAAGAGAAAGGAAAAGTGAAACAACGATGAGAGGGAAAATCAATTTTTTCCGTCTTAGTTTTACATAGCGTTTCAAAATTAAAAGTGCTATGTATATTATGTTTGGAAAAGTGTTAAAATCGAATTAACTAAACATAGCGTTTACATTTTTGAAAACTCTATCTTAAACTAAGAGGTATGTCAACGATAGCAGAAAGAGAAAAAACGTTATCCTTGATTGCTTTAAAAACCCATTTTTCTTGTAGTGGTATAGTGGTAGATCTTCGCACGTTTTTGCTTGTGATGTAAGCTTACTCGTCGTCTTGAAAAGTTATACACTACAATATGCTCTAATTATCCCCATAATCTTCTTACACGAAAAAGGAGTATTGAATATACGATGGTTATGTGTTTGGGAATAGAAGCCGCAGTCAAACACTAGCTTCATTTTCCGAAACAAACACAAATGTACATAAAGGACAAAGCAAAAGAGAGGGATTGTGATTATGGAAACAAACAAGCTTAAGTCACCAGGCCAAAATACTATAAATGTCGTTGACTGCATGTCTAGTATTTGTTATTTTCCATCGTGGTATTGGTATTGACATTGTCACCGAAATCAAGTGGATTAGTGGACTGAACCGATCCAGAAAAATTAGATTTTGTTTTGCCAGACGATTTTTCAGAAAAATAAGATAACGATAAGCAATAATAAAAAGGAAAAAAATCGTTGTTAAAAAGTTCATATTTGTGTTTCTATCAGACTTTTTCTCCTGGAGTTCATGTGATGCATGTTGCATATTCTGATGCCAAATAACATCAAATTCTATGTATATCTTTTTCGCTATGCTAAGTTTATGTATTTATGAATTAAAATTCGAAATGTTTTTATGATGTGTATGAAAAAGTGCGTTTCATGTTCTAGGAAAGTGATGTTTTCCTTTTATCATACTAGTGGCAAAAAGCCAAAAACTTTACTTGCTTGTGAACAACTAACGTATGTTTTAAGAAACAATTACGACGCTTTGTATTTTATATGTACGTGCTGTTAGAAAGTAACACTTAGTGAGGGTCGGATCTAAATTTTTTTTAAAGAACTTTAGTAATTTCTTTTAAATACAATTTAAGGGATCTATGTTTATGTAAAAGCATTAATTTTTTTTTCGGGGGGGGGCGGGGAGTGGCTATGTTTTAATCCGTCCCTGCACTTATTAGTTATACTAGTTGCATATTCCCCGCGCAAGCGCGGGGCCGGGATCATTATGTTTACGTGTATTTTTTTCGATTGTTGGTTTAGTGGATTCTTCTAATGACACCAATTAATAATGAAATGGAAAATTTCATGTTTTTATATCGTATGTCAAAACTTGATATAATTCTATATTTATAGTATTTATATTTGCATTAAACGATTTATCAATATGAAAATAACCTTAATTAAGTTAATATTCGTTGTTTAAATTTCATTAGATAGGTTTTTATATATGGTTTTTTGTAAGTTTCGGTTTTGTTCATAAATGATGTGACATTTTTATCTACGGAGTCATCGACTGTGGGAATTCATTCGCCGAAGTCTGGAGTCGGTGGTGAGAAATGTTTTCAATGAAATTATAGTAGTTATTAAAATGTAAGAGAAATTACATATTCATTTAATAAATAACTTACTTAAATTTTGTTGTTTATTTTATTTTATTTCACATACAATTGTTTTTGAAAATTATTAGGAATGTGTTAAATGTTATTTATATGCGAAGTAAGGTTTATAGGAATAGTTAGGCTATAATATAGTTTTTAGTGTGTAAAAGTAGGTGTGTTTTTTTTTGCTGTAAAAGTTTTTATATCGTAGATCAAAATTTGATATAATTCTATATTTATAGTATTTATATTTGTATTAAACGATTTATCAATTTGAAAATAACCTTAATTAAGTTAATATTCGTTGTTTAAGTTTCATTAGATAGGCTTTTATATATGGTGTTTTGTAAGTTTGAGTTTTGTTCATAAATGATGTGACATTTTTATCTACGGCGTCATCAACTGTGGGAATCCATTCGTCGGAGTCTGGAATCGGTGGTGAGGAATGTTATCAAGGAAATTATAGTAGTTATTAAAATGTAAGAGAAATTATATATTCATTTAATAATAACGAAAATAATTAATTTTTGTTGTTTTATTTTATTTC
The DNA here is from genome assembly GCA_932364175.1 of Eruca vesicaria subsp. sativa. NCBI lineage: Eukaryota > Viridiplantae > Streptophyta > Magnoliopsida > Brassicales > Brassicaceae > Eruca > Eruca vesicaria. The sequence continues at coordinate 421,887 of CAKOAT010564042.1, forward strand.
ATCTCACATACAAATTTTTTGAAAATATATATTAGGAAATATGTGCAATGATTTAACTTTTTGAGCTCCTAATCTATAATATTATTCAACCTTCATTAAGCCATCCACGTATGCACCCGCATGGAATTCACTTTTTTTTTTTGTTTTTTTTTTGTCTGTTCGTTTTTGGATTTATTTTTTATTATTTTTGGATTGAGCTATATTATAATAGGATAGTTTTAAGGTTCTTTAAGCCATCCGCGTAGGCAACCACGTGAGACTTGTTTTTTTGTTTTTTGTGTTATTATTCGTTTTGGATTCATTTTTAACTATTTTAGGTTTGAACTTATTAAGGTTTAGGGTTTATACAACTATTTTGATCTTTAAAACAATAAGCCAAAAAAAAAACATAAGAACCTTATAAACAAAAAGCCCATATGATAATAACCTAAATAAAAAAATCAAAAATACATGATAGCTTTGTGGTTTGAACCCACAATCTTGCATACTTAATTAATCACCTTATACCACTTGGATAAAGTGTATTTCATTGTTTGTGACCATCTTAACAAGACTATGTGTGTTTAAAAAATATTTTTATGATGAAGACATTAATTAGTTTATGCATGAGAGCAGTGGGAATTGAACCCATGTCCTTGGCGACCAAACATAGGGTCTTAGACCACTTGGCTAAACTGATATTCTTTGTTTGTAGCCATTTTAAAAATACTATCTATTTTAAAATAAAAATGTGGGACCCACAATTTACCTATGTGGACACCTTAAGGAGCTTTTAAACTCAATCATTATAATATAGATTCCAAACATGCTTGTTATGTGTGTTCTTATGAGTTTCAACTTAAAACTCAGTGATATCAATAAATTAACCCTTGTTTATATATTTCGGGGGAGTGTATGTTAAAAGTCCCAAATATATAAGCTAAGAGGAATCTAAAGCAATACATGAGATATCTTAACAAATCAGCTTGTTGGGAAACATTTTTTTAATTTTAAACCACCCGGTAATGATTGGTAATCCGTAAAAAAAACAAATATCAGCACACATCTGCAAAACTAAAACACAACAAGATGTCAAGAAAGATTAATAGTAATAGTTATGTGGATCATTCTTCACTGATTTTTTTTTGTTCTTTTAATGAGCCTCTCTGTGTGTTTTTTTTTCCAGCCAGATTAGTATTATTAACTGACAAAATTAAGAAAAGCATGTACTTTTTATGTATTTTGAATGATACATAACGGTGTATATTATATTTTTGTGAAAGGTAAGTGGGATTCTTCACACTAATTAGAAGCATGGTCAAAAATGACATTTGAGTTTTTCTCCAAAAGAAAGCTATAATAATTGAGTTGTTAGTGTAATTAGTGGTTTGTCTCTATCGTGATAAGTCAAATATGTAAGAAGAAAACGATGTTGCAATAACTTTGGATTATCTTTCGGCAGAACATAGATCAAAGCTCTATTTCTGCTCCACTTTTTTCATTTGCGGAAATGTGTTATTAGATATCGGAAAGTTTGTGGGAAGCTAATCATACTAACTAACATTCATTATATCGTCAGCATAAACCGATACATCATCATCGCCTACTTCGAACTTTAGTTGATATAGGAAGGAAACAATATGCAAAACTGTAAGTCTGCATATGGACTACCGTAAGCCAACCAACATGCCACATGTAAACAAAATGCCTTTACGTGTGTGTATATTTCCTTAAGAATAGCAATCTCAATTAATATCAAAGATTGTGAGTCTTATCTAGGTGAAAAACTATTTTTTTATTGCAAAGAAAAAATAGATTTAAAAAAATACCTAAGATAATTGTGTTTAATTGTTATTTAATAAATGTGTAATGATGTGTCTATTCAAATATAACAATTGTCTTTAATTTTTATTTAATATATCTGTATTTTGAATCGATGTGTCTATTCAAATATATAATGTAAATGTATCAATTAAAATAATTATCTATTTAGATAATTGTGACTATTCATAAAAATAATTAATTTTAGTTTTTAAAGCTGTAACTATTCACTATCTTTAATTTGAAAGTTGTAACTATTCATAAAAATAATTAACTTTAACTTGAAAAGTTGTAATTATTCATATAGAACTTTGAAAACCCATAAATAGTATAGATAATATTTATTGAAAATTCAATTTTTTCGTACGAGTTAATCCATATATTTCAAGATAAATTAGAAAATATGAATTTGTTTTAATTTATAGTTGCATCATGCACTAAGATAGTATGAAGATTATAGAGTTTTTGAGACCTTAAGTGTTCTCATTTCTTTAGAAATGAAGATTTTATAGGGGTTAGAACACTAATTAGGTTGTATATGCAATTTTTAAAAAAAATACTCATTGAAACATTAGAAATGAGGTATATGTACCAGGAAAATATGTTTAGCATACATAACTATATATTAGAGTGTTTAAAAAATAATAGTGACGCTAAACTTTAGTATATATAATATTTATTGGAAAAAAATTCGATCTTTTCGTAAAATAAATTAGAATATATGGTATTTTTTGAATGCATCATTTTATTATGCAGTGACATGTGATAAAAATTAAATAGGTCTACGACCTTATTTGTCCTTGTTTCTATAGAAATAATATATTTTATAATGATTAGTCCACCGAATTAAGTGAAATATGAAATTTTATTAAGTTACATATTAAAATATTAGAAACGATGTTGATGTACGATGAAATAATTTTACCATACATTGATATAACTATTTAATGTGATTAGTTAATTTTTAGTCAACATGAAAGAGTTTAAACTTCAGTATATAGCATTTATCAAAAACTCGATCTTTTTGTACGGGTTAACCCACAAATGTCAAGATATATTATAAAATACAATACATTTATTTTAATGCATAGATGCATCCAACACATATGTGATGAAGATCAAGGATGTCTGACACCTTTGTTACCTCAATTTCTCAAAAATATAGAGATTTCATAGGGTTTAATTCTTTGATTTACGTGGTATATGAACTCGTTGGAAAATTATAACTGATGTCCATGTACCATGAAAATAAATTTAGGATACACTGATATAAATTTTACTGTGGTTAGATATTTTAAACAACACTAAAGAGGTTAAACTTAAGTACAAATAACATTTATTGAGAAATATTTTCGTAGGAGTTAACCCACATATTTCAAGATAAATTAGAAAATATGAAACTTTTGTATATATTAATATCTGCGTCCATCACTGATATAAGATTAATATCAAAGAGTTCTGATACTGTTGTCATTTTTTCTCTAGAAAATAGAGATTCTATAGGGTTTAGTTCATTTATTTTGGTGGTATATAAAGTTTTAATAAATTCCTCGATTGAAAGTTAGAAATGATGTCCATTTACCATAAACATAAGTATAGTACATTAATATAAATTTTGAATGTGATTAGATATTTTTTTTTAAAAAAGGGTTAAAGGTTAGTATATATAACATTTATCGGAAAAATCAGTCTTTTTGTAGGGGTTAACCACATATTTCAAGATAAATTAGACAATATGGTATTTGTTTTAATATATATCTCCAACATGCAGTGAAATAATATGGAGATTAAAGAGGTTTGAGATTTTCGGTATTCATGTTTCTCTTGAAAAGAAGAGTTTTTATAAGGGTAAGTACACTTATTAGATGGTATATAAAATTTAAATAAATTATTCGTTGAAAAATTATAAATGATGCCCATGTACAATGAAAGTAAGTTATCATACATATATATATATATATATATATATATATATATATATATATTGAGTCTGATAAGTTATATTTAAACAACACTAAAGAGGCTAAAATTCATTTTTTCGAAGGAGTTAACCCACATATTTCAAAATAAATTAGAAAATATGATAATTTCGTTTTAATCCATAGCTACATCATGATATGACATAGTATGAAGATTAAAGAGTTTTAAGACCTTAGGTATTCTCGTGTTTCTAGAAAATAATAATTTTATAGAGGTTAGTCCATTAATTTGGATGTATCTGAATTTTTATAAAAGTACATGTTTGAAAATTAAAAATCATGCTCATGTACCATGAAAATATATTTAGAATATGTGAATATAAATTTAGAGTGTGGTTAAGTATTTTTAAAGCAACATTAATGAGGTAAAACTTTAGTTATATAGAATTTATTAGAAAATATTGGATATTTTCGTAAAATAAATTAGATAATATGATATGCATAACTTCTTTATGCACTGACATGTAATAAAAATTAAATAGGTCTGACCCCTTATTTGTCCCCGTTTTAATAGAAATTCCAGATTTTGTAGGGGTTAGCCCACAAAATTATGTGAAATATGAAGTTTTATTAAATTAATCACTAGAATATTAGAATGATTCTCATATGCTAGAAAATAAGTTTGAAATACAAGAATAAAAATGTATAATGTGATTAAGTATTTTTTAATCTAACATGAAATATCATAAACTTTAGTATACAACATTTATCGAAAAATTCAATCTTTTTGTAGGGGTTAGTTAATCCATAGATTCAAAATTTTTTAGAAAATATGGAACTTTTCTTTTAATGCATAGATGCATCCAGCACATGTATATATGATGAAAATCAAGGATTTCTAACACCTTTGTGTCCTAATTTCTTTAGAATAAAGAGATTTCATAAAGTTTAGTTCTTTGATTTATGTGCATATGAAGTTTTATTAAATTATTCGTTGGAAAATTATAACTAATGTCTGTGTACCATGAAATAAATTTAAGATACATTAATATAAATTTTTACTGTAGTTGTATATTTTAAACAACACTAAAGAGACCAAACTTTAGTACAAATAGCATTGATCACAAAAACTCGATCTTTTCATAAGGGTTAAGCCACATATTTTAAGATAAATTAAAAAATATGAAAATTTTGTATTTATAGTAGGAATATCAAAGCGTTTTGATACCTTATTTGTCCAACATTCTCTAGAAAATGAAAAGTTCATAGAATTTAGTTCATTGATTTTGGTGGTATAGAGAGTTTTATTAAATTTTTCAATTGAAACTTAGAACTGATGCTCATGTACCATGAATATACGTTTAGCATACATATATATATATATATATATTGAGAGTGTGAGTAGGTATTTTTAAACAACACTAAAAAACTAAATATTATAGATATCATTTATCAGAATATTCAATTTTTTCGTAGAGGTTAACCTATCTATTTCAAGACAAATTAGAAAATATGATATTTTTGTTTTAATGCATAGGTACATCATGTACTGGCGTAGTATGAAGACTAAAGAGATATAAGATCTTAAGTGTTCTCATTCATCTAGAAAATAGAGATTTTATAGGGATTAGTATACTAATTAGGACATATCTAAATTTCAAAAAAAACTGCTCGTTGGAAAATTAGAAATGATCCTCATGTACCATGCAAATATGTTTAGTATACATGAATACAGATTTAAAGTGTGGTTTGATATTTTAAAAATAACATTAATGAAGCTAAACTTTAGTATATATAGCATTTATTGGAAAAATTGGATATTTTTGTAAGATAAATTAGAAAATATGAGATTTTTGTTTAATGTATAACTTCATCATGCACTGACATGTGATGAAAATTAAAGAGGTCCGACAATTTATTTGTCCTCGTTTCGATAAAAATTATAGATTTTATAGGATTGGTCCACATAATTAGGTGAAATATGAAGTTTTATTAAATTACTCACTAGAATAATAGAAACGATGTCCATATACCCTAACAATAAATTTAACATACATCAATAAAAATGTATAATGTGATTAGTATTTTTAGTTAACATGAAATAGCTTAATCTTTAGTATATATTTATTGCAAAATTGGATCTTTTTGTTGGGGTTAACCAACAGATTTCAAGATAAATTAGAAAATATGATACGTTTCTTTTAATGCATAGATGCATTGAGCACAACTATATGATGAAGATTAAGGATGCCTGACACCTATTTGTCCCAAAGAATATAGAGATTTCATAGGGTTTAGTTATTTAATTTATGTGGCATATGAAGTTTTATTAAATTACTCGTTGAAAAATTATAACTAATGTTCATTTACCATTAAAGCTGATGTTTATGTACCATGAACATAATCTTAGTATATTATAAAATTTTTGAAAGTGGTTAGGCTATTTTAAACAAAACTAATAAGGCCTCTACATAACATTTATCGAAACACTTGATATTTTTATATGGGTTAACCTACATATTTCAACATAAATTAGAAAATATGATATTTTTGTTTTAATGAATGTTGCATCATGTACTGAATAAATATGGAGAATAGAGAAATTTGAGTCCTTAGTTGTTCTCGTTTCTCTAGAAAATATAGTTTTTAGAGGTTAGTGCACTTACACTACAAAAAAAAGCTTAGTTTGAATCATTTATTTTATATATTTGCATTATTTATAAATGATGTAAATGCATTTTGCATCACTTAAATAAATGACTTAGTTTTTGGTGATGCAAATAATTTGTATCATTTTATTCACAACTGATGCAAAAATAATTAATATTTTCATCAATTAATTTAAGTGATGTAAATATATGTCAATTGTTACAAATGATGTTACTATTTACATCATTTGTTCTAAATGATATTAATATTTGTGTCGGTATAATAAATTGATTGTAATTATTTAAATCATTTACTGTTACATGATGTTAAAGTAATATCAGTTTTTGGAAATGATGCTAATACTTATATCATTTACAACAAGTGATTTAAAATATTTATATCANAATATATGTCAATTGTTACAAATGATGTTACTATTTACATCATTTGTTCTAAATGATATTAATATTTGTGTCGGTATAATAAATTGATTGTAATTATTTAAATCATTTACTGTTACATGATGTTAAAGTAATATCAGTTTTTGGAAATGATGCTAATACTTATATCATTTACAACAAGTGATTTAAAATATTTATATCATTTGTACATAATTGATGTTAAATTTATATCAGTTTCCTAAATGATTTCAATAATTGTATCATCTACAAAAATCGATCCAAAATATTGTAATCACTTTTAAACAAATGATGTTAAATATATATCAGTTTTAGTAAATGATTCTAATAGATTTCACTTAAGCAAAATGATACAAATATTAGTTTTATTTACATATTTATAATATACATTAATATAAACGAATTTTGCATTTTTATAAATAAAAAATATAAAAATAAAATAAAATAACCAGCTAAATACACTGAAAATTAATAATTAATGTATTAGAAAGCAAATTACATAGTTCCCATCATGCAAATTCAAACAACATAGATAGTTCAAAGTTACTTAAAATACTTAAAGCACTAGCTACCACATCCTCCGCTTAAATATTTCCATCAACACAGTCACTCTTTTTCCTAAGATACATTTATACAACAAATATGTTAATCCTCTGAGCATTTATGTAGTATAAGTAAAATATAATTACATTTACCTGATCTGGATTAGGTGGGTTTGGTATGTTGGCAAAAGTTGGATCTGGTATGTTAGCAAAAGCAACAGCAAAACTTGCAGCCCATGCTCTTGCCTAAGTATTTAGTTAATATATCAATTATATATAACAAAGTATAATCATGTAATTTAACTAATAAATGATATTATTACCTGTTCACCTGTTGAAGTACCAATTATTTGCTGAATGAATGTAGTCATTCCCTTGACTTGATCTGATAACTCTTTCACTTGTGTCTTCAGCTCAACAACCATTTCAGAATTTTCTATATCAGGTCTAGTTGCAGTTGAGCGGCACACTAATTTTGAAGGTGTAGGTCCACGACCAACACATCTTACTCGTCCTGGACGCTCTGGACCAAAAACTTGAGCATATTCATCGTCCAAGCTAGCTGTAACATTGTTTGTGTTGTGCGGATTTTGGCTCAACAATACAGTAAGAGCTTCCTAATAAACAAATAACAAATAAATATCTAGTATCATCAACTCATTAATCAACAAATTTTGTAAATAAAACTAACCGCGCGTTCTTTTGCTTCTTCACATACAAAGCTTCCATTAGGTTTTGTGCGAGTCTCGATGAAAAACTCTGCTCGACGTGGTGTTTTTCCGGTCTT
>CAKOAT010564042.1:430477-445779 GCA_932364175.1 Eruca vesicaria subsp. sativa
AATGTACAATCACTCTACTGTTTTGAAATTTCCAGACATCTTTAGAAGTTACCATTTTGCCTTCGATATTTCCGTCATTATCTTGTTCATCAAAAAATATATACCAATTAGCATATAATATATTTCTTAGGTTGAACCATTCAAAAAAAAAACAGATTATGTAGGCAAGACATAAACAGATTAAATATTGATTCTCGTGAATTTCAATGTTAATAACTCGTAAGAAATATACTCGATCCGTTTGATCAAACTCGTTAAACACATACAAATAGGTTTTTCTAAGACTGAATATTCCTTTAATCAAATATTATAAATCTGTTTGACTAAAACACGATAGGCTAGGGCAAACACAATAGGCTTAAGAGTTCAATCACTTAACAGTTCTTAGAAAATAAATCTGTAAATAAACTAAAGAGACAGTCTTAATTTATATTACCTATGACTTCTACTTTCCACTTAAAGCTTTTACATTCAGCAGCAAGTGGAGGAGGCATGTCATGATCCGTTTCCCAAAATGGTGAATCATCTGGTGCTTGTGTCTCTGAATCCATAAAATCCATGGTCCTAAAACAAATTAAAATCCATAAATATGTGAATCCTTTATTCCTTTTTCATTTATCGAAAGTGTAGAAGAGAGTTAAATACCAAAATAATTGAATCCAAGAGTTAATTTACCTTGATCCTGCGATTTTTTGCAACCTTAGCTTTCTGATCTTGGCCACAAGCGGTTTCTTCTGAAGTACGTGAAACCCTGAATCTAACAATTTTAATTAGTTGTGGTTAGTTTTTATTAAAATAAAAATATCTAATTACAAAATCGATTCCCGCTTGGAAGGTAAATAAAGCGGGATCTGAAACTTTCACATAGTTTTAGATGTTTTTAATTTTTGTGCTGGTCATGTATATACGTATAAACATAAAGTAGTTAGGATCATGAAATCTTATATATATCAGGCATCCTATATATTTGCAAAAGCTTTATTAATATTCGTGCGAATCATTTTGGATCGGTTACTTTTGTCATGAACTTTGGTTACTTTGTTTAATTAATAAGGCCATGTCCCATTATTCATATCATAGTTGGATCGTTTAGATTTATTAAAATGATTTAAAATTCAATGAACTGGGCACTCACTCCACTCACAAATGTTACTTCGTGAATACTTTTTAAAAACTTAAACTCGTACGTATATGCATATTAGAAGACTTGGATGCAATCATTGGGTTAAACTCGTACGTCTATGCATATTTGTACTTGTTATAGCAACAAGTTTCTCTTTTTCTGAGCCAATTGTAAGCCAGCACCATGAACTGCAGAGTTTAGCCATCTGTATTCTGAGGAGAGAAAGAATTGATGCAATCACTGTTTTTGACTGAGCACGTGAAGAAGAAGAAGCCGGCAACAACATCAACTGACGAAGAGGTTAAAAAGATCTTTTTGGAGAAAAGGTTTCAGAGAGATCCCAACGGGAGGACAAACCGTGCAACCAAAGGCGGGTATTGGAAGGCCACGGGTAAAGACCGCCGGGTTAGCTGGAGAGACCGAGCCATTGGAACCAAAAAGACATTGGTTTACTATGGTTCTATTTATCCACCGTTCTCTACTGCATATATGGTATAACAAATATCTCAAACTTTTATAAATCCATCAACCTATTAATATATACCGATCAAAAGTATAGAACACTTATTAATGGATTTTAAATGGCATTTTTGGTATGTTCATGTAGGTTAATAATGAGATAGAATGCTCAATGTTACACCACAATATATCTCTACCACCGTTGCGTGTGGAGAACTCTGAGGTATTATTTACAACATCAGTTTTTATTGATGTAAATTTTGTATTACTTAGTAAGTGATGGCAACAAAGAAAATAACTACATCATTTATTTAATTGATATTAATTATAAATAATAGCATCATTTGTTTAAAGGTGATACCAATTACAAAAAATATATATCGCTTTATGGAAATGATGTCAAATAAATTAATAAACATATCACTTCTTACAATCGATGCTAAATTAATTATATTGGTATCATTTACAAATAAGTAATTCAAAATGGAATCACTTAGTTTTCTGATACAATTTAAGTGATCTAATCTATCTCTTTTTTTGTAGTGTTATTAGCTGGTATATGGAGTTTTATTAAATTTCTCGGTTGAAAATTAGAACTGATGTCCATGTACCATAAACATAATTTTAGTATATTAATGCAAATTTCGAATGTGGTTAGATATTTGAAAAAATAGTTTAAACATTTTAGTATATATAGCATTTATCAGAAAACTCAATCGTTTTGTAAGGGTTAACATATATATTTCAAGATAAATTAGAAAAAAATGGTATTTTGTTTTAATACATATCTCCATCAGTCAGTGACATAGTATAGAGATTAAATAGGTTTGAGACTTTAGATATTCCTCTTTAGTTTTTATAAGAATTAATCCACTTATTAGATGGTATATGAAACTTAAATAAATTATTCGTTGAAAAACTATAAATGATGTTCATGTACCATGAAAGTAAGTTTAGCATATATATATATATAAAATTTGAGTGTGATTAGGTCTTTTTAAACAACACTAAATAGGTTAAATATTATAGATATCATTTATCATAAAATTCAGTAATTTTCGTAAGGGTTAACTCACATATCTCAAAAAAATTTAGAAAATATGATATTTTCTTTTTAGTGCGTAGTTGCATAATGCATTGACATAGTATAAAGATTAAAGAGGTTTAAGATTTTACGTGTTCCCATTTCTCTAGAAAATAGAAATTTTATCGAGGTTGGTCCATTAATTAAGATGTATCTGAATTTTTAAAACATTACACGTTAGGAAATTAGAAATGATTTCATATACCATGAAAATGTGTTTAGCATATATGAATATGAATTTATAGTGTGATTGAGAATTTTTAAAACAATATTAATGAAGCTAAACTTTAGTATATATAACATTTATTGGAAAAAATAGATATTTTCGTAATATAAAATATGGTACATTTCTTTTAGTGTACAGATGCATCCAACACAGATATAAGATAAAAATCAATGATGTTTAACACCTTTATTATCCTAATTTCTTTATAAAATAGAGATTTCGTATGGTTTAGTTCTTTGATTTACTTATGGATTTTATTAAATTAATCATTGAAAAATATAACTAATTTTTGTGTAGCATAAATTAAATTTAGGATATATTAGAATAAATTTTTAATGTAGTTAGAGATTTAACACCACACTAAAGAAGATTAATTTAAGTACATATAATATCTATTAGAAAATTTTGGTTTTTTTTGTGGGTCTAACCCATAAATTTTAAGATAGATAAAAAAATATGAAATTTTTGTATTTGTGTTTAGCTGCATTCAACACTATCTTAGGAGAAATATCAAAGAATATTGATCCATGAATTATCTAAATTTCTCTAGAAAATAAAAATTTCATAGATGCATAGTTGCATATATCACTAGTATAGAAAAAGTTTTATTTTTAAAAAGATACAAATGATAAGGATAAAAAAGAATACATGTGTAGTTTACCCAAAACAAAAAGTATATATATATATATATATATATATATATATATATATATATATATATATATATATATTGGTGAAGAAGATCTATTAACGTTACCATATAAAACGTTGATAAAGAAAAAAAACGTTACCATATAATCATATTTTGACTATACGTATATAATTATATTTTACAAAATTTTATTCTATATATTCTATATAATATAAAATTTTAGTAGCATCTATAAATGATATAGACACATATAATTTATATTATACATATGTTATTAAAAATTTGTTGAAAATAAAGAAGAAACACATTTAAAAAAAAAAAGATAAATTATACGATCTGGTATATATTTGTTTTTATAAAATGAATATGTACGACATCAGATGAATTCTTTACCTAGTGTGTATTAATAAGACATGCATGCAAATGTTGTCTCTGAAAATGCTATGAATTTTACACCGATGATAAGATATATCTCAATCAACACTTAAAACAACGTTTTAGTCCTAAACACATTTAACTGTGTGTATTATTCGAGTAACTTCAATCTTTGATCCTTCACTTTTACATAATCGACTTTATAATTTTACAAAATTTGTATTAGAAGAAACCTTTTCTTTTGATAAAAAGTAGTGGGAAAGATGTGGGAAAACTTGTACGTTAAGAATGGGGGCAAATGGGCTCGAGATGGGGGCAAATGTCACCCTTGACAAATCGAACTATAACTAAACTAAAACACGTGTCTTTTTCATGTCACATCTTCGTGCACCGCAGTTGAGAATCGATATATTTTGGCTCCATCTGGGGCTGATCTGGTTACATCACCGTTATACTATCCAACCGAAATATTTCAGGGAATTAACTCCGTTGGGCAAAACCGTCATTTACTCGCGTATCTAAAAAGTACAATCAAACCTAAATGAACGCGCTTTCCACGATGGTAAGTGGTGGTGTGACACCATATTTTTTGTAATGACGATAATATCCCTTTCTGTACCAGTATCGATAATTTTACAAGCTTTCTGTTGATCATGTAAATCACGAAAGAATATTATACGTACCCAATGAATAGAGTAGAGACTATACTCGAATTAAAATGGTCTAGTACACGTTTTCACTTTCAATGCTTATTATATACACAAAGGGGATAAATCGATGAATATGGGGGACCTCAAGTTGAAGGGGGTAATTTAGTAAACTCAGTGAAAGTATGTGCCGAGGGAATGACGGTTTTAACTGCTATCACGTGCTGGTCAATCCTTTTCAGAGATATTCTGAGAGAGTAGGTCCCACTAACTTACTATCCCTCGTTGTGGCCCATTAGTAGGCCCACACTCTTCTGTACACTGTATTCATTTGCGCGTGAAGTCCATTTTCCAAAGTCCAAACCGTGAGCGCGTGGAAATGAAACCACTCCCCCGTCACCACCACCCACTAACTTCTTCCTTCCCCCCTACAAATACCTCTCCTTCTCTTTCCCTCCTGAAAATGGGTCCCTTTAATTTTCTTTTGAACTCTTTATTATTGAATATTAACGATAGAGCCATGGAACCTAGTAGCTTAAACGACGACGTTGAATTCTCGCTTCCTCAAGAGTTCCTCACTGACGATGACTTTCTCCTTGAAAAGGAGAACAAATTTTTCAAGGGTGATGAGTGCAACTTGTCCCCTTACGAGCTGAGTCATAGCTTCGGGTCGGACTCCGGTTTTGGTACAACCGGGTTGACCAGAAAAATGGCTCAGTCATCTCTGGAAGATGATTTCTACAATGGATTTTGCAGTAACCACGCTTTTCCGACCGACAAGGTAACTCATCTTATCTCTCTTTTAACCTTCATTTTTGTTTTTTTTTTTTTTTGTTTAGAGTTTTTAAGTTCTAACTGTCGTTTTTTGGTTTAATTCAGCCGTGGGGAGTGACTCGATCAAGTCTCTGTGGGGCCGGAGATGGTTATGGTCATAATCGTCAGACGCGAGTTTCTTCTCAGGCAGGGGCAATGGATCTTTATTGCGCAGCGGTGGAGAAACTGGCGACGATGAATATCAGCGACGGTTACAACACTAGCAGAGGAAATAACGATCTTCCAAGAAAACATACCCTCTCCGCCGCGGTCAAAAACCCTAACGACGGGGCTGGCTACTACAGTCGTCAATCTCTTCAATACCAGAAGCTACAAGCTCTCAGAGTAATCGAAATCGCAACTCTCTTACGTCATTTGATTTTTATGATAAATATCCTTGGTGCTGATTTTTTTGTCTTCTTGCTGCAGTTTCAGCTGATGCAGCAGCAAAACAGAGGATTAAAAGCTAATAACAACAAAAGTGCTGGTCATGTAAATTTTTCGCCACCTGCATGGTCTAATCAGCGACAGAGGCGTGATGGTTCGGGCATGCGTGCTGTTTTTCTGGATGACCGCACCGGAAAGCAGCGTAAATCAACCGGGACCGGCGTTTTCTTGCCTCGTCGCGCTAACCATACAGACGAAACTGGCGAGACGCCCAGTAAGTTTTAAATGATTTCATCTTCCAACTGTTAATTGTTTTTTTCTCTCACTAATTAATTTTTTTTTGTGTGTGTGTTTAGCACTTGCGACTGTTTTGGTTCCGGCTAGAGTTGCAGAGGTCCTTAACCTAGACGAATCTGTGGTCCAGCAGCCTATGATCCGGTCTTCTGCTAGTCTCTATGGTATAACAAACCCAAACAAAGAGCTATTTGTAATTTAGTAAAATTCTCAGTTTTATAATCAGTTGCATAATGTTTTTATTTTTTATTTTAACAGAGGCGTCGTGGAGACAAAAGAGCGGGTTCTCGAGCCAGATGAAGATGGAGCAGGGAGTGAATGAGCCTAGTTTACCATCGGACTGGGCTTACTGATCGACTTGGGTTCCCGTAAAACTTTTGGGTGTTTGTTAGGAAAAGGTTTAAATAACTTAAAAGGATGAATAAGATTTGGATTTGATGACATAGGGTAGTGAAAGGGTTTTATTAATAGATAGTGGGAGATTTGGAGTAAGAAGAAAAATAAAGGAAGGGAGAAAAGGTGAAGAAGATCTTGTGGACAAAGACGAGGTTTTGGATCGTTTTAACCACCACCATTGTTGACTGCCGAGATTTTCTGTCTGTCCCTTTTGGCTTTTTGTTGCTTGTTTTTGGTTGTCCATGGGAAATTAAATAGTCTCAGTTTGTCACTGGGCTGTTGCTTCAGTGTCTCACCTCTCAAAGCTCTTTAAGCAAAGGAGACGTATTAATAAAAGTAATCTTGTTTGCCAATATTGGATGTGTCATTTCTAAAATCTTTGCATGCTGAATCATGTCTTAAAGATATCTCGCAAACAATCCGGTATATGTGTACTCACTGTCTTATGGGGAGCAGCTTAGGCATGACCATTTTTTGAATCGCCCAACGAGCCTTGTTACTATTCTAATCATGAATTCTTAATGATGCTCGTTATCATTGATAGAGAGTAATTGAAGCTGATTTATTAATGACTCATTTAGTATCCCTAAGTATTCAGGAGAGCACGAACAGTTTGGGAACTGGATTTTTGATTAATTGCTGAAATGCTGGTCTTCTTTATTCTTTATGGAGCAACGTGGAGGCTTTGTCCTAAGCTATTTGCTGTTACAAAATAGACATTGTCACCAGATTAATTGACACCACCTCCAATATCGAAATCTTAGTAATGGCAGCTGTTTTCAGCTGTCTTGGTTTACTCTATTCTTTAATGACAAAGTACGAAATCGTCTTATGTCGTATGTAATTTAGGTTTTAAATTACAGTCATGTCACACATATTTGTTTAAGCTCAACTATGAGTACTATCATATAGTAAACCTTACAAGCTTTATTTTCTCGGCTTTCATAATAAAATACTTTCTATTGGCTCTACTTCTACCGTTATTTTGTTGATTGTGTGGAGATGTTCCGAGAAACCAAGTGTGCACATGCATTTTGATGTAAAGGGGGAACATTATGACTTTCGTTTTTCAATATGTCATATTAGGGCTAGGCAAAATATCCGTAAATTGTGATTCGATTTGCTATCCGTTTCGATTCGGACCGAAAAATTCGGATATCCGTAACTCTACGAATCAAAACAAATAATAAAATGTGATATTCGTAAGAAACGAAGCAAATCACAAATACTAAAAATTTTAGGAACGAATATCCGATTTGATCCGTTATATATATATATATATATATATATATATATATATATATAAATATTATATTTATTAGTTTTTACAAGATTTTTATTTACTAAATTTATTATATTAGTTATTAGAATTTTAAAAATTAAATAAATTGTATTTTGTAATAAAATATTAATTATTTTATATTATTTTGAACTTTTTATTTATTTTAATTTTTTTATTATTTTTTACGAATCGAATCGGATATCCGGTAAAAATTTAAAAAATTTGGATATCAAGAGCATCGAATATCCGGATGGCTACGGATTGAATCGAACCGGATAATTGATTATTCAAACGAAACGGATCGGATCATGAATATCTCTGAATATCCGGATATTTGTTTCCTGCCCACCCCTATGTCATATAATCCACACAAAACACTAGAATATGTTATTGCCTCTCAACCTAAGTCACCTGTTCGAGTTAAGCTGATTCAACCATATCCGACGTCCGGTTTCATATTAGACTTGGAAACCTTTGTCTTTGTGTTTGCTGGAGAGATGGACCTACATGTCGGATATTGTTATGTACTTTGACTGCTTTTCTACGCGGTTCTTTGCATTCTACATTATTTGTAGTTGTTATTTGGATAAAGTTTAATGAATTTCACTTGCATTTTCACATGACTCCGCATTTATGCTACTTGCATCTTTTCCCAGATATGAGATATCACATACTACTATACAGTAAGTAAGAGTATACAATATAATTGTGTCGAAGAAAACAACCTTTTATACATCCATGTGGTCTCTGTTTTCACATTCACCGTCTCGTAGTGTTCATATCTTAACCTGAGGTACTACCTTTGTATTTTTAACCCCACTGAAAAGGGTGAAACAAAAAAAAAATTATAATAAAACTTTTCACTGATGTTGCTTTAGTATCCCCCTTCTTCTATCCCCCTCGTTTGTTGTAAAATAATTTTGTTTGCCAATATTGGATGCGTCATCTCTAAATATCTTTGCATGCCGAATCATGCGAATAAGATACACTTCTCACTGATATAGAAATTGAAGCTGATTTATTAATAGTTCATTTAATATTTTAATACTCCCTCTATTTCAAATTATATATCATTCTAGAATAAAATTTCCGTTTTAAAATATGTGTTTTTTATAATTTCAATGTAAAATTTATTAATTTTAAATATTATATATGTTATATTGATCGAAATTGATTAAATGCATAGGTAACTGTGTTTTTATTTTGAAAAATATTTAAAATTAATTATTTTCTTAATCTTTATATAAAAGTCTAAAATGACAACTATATTAAAATGGAAAGAGTAATATTCATGTTTGCCACCTCCTAGCATTGGCAACGGCCCAAGCCACCTGCTCGAATTAGAGCTGATTCGACCAAATCCGACGTCCGTTTTCATATTAGATTGGGAAACCAGTTTTGTCTTTGTGAGTTGTTCCACACGGTTTTTATTTGAATAAAGTTGGGACGACCAAATTCGACGTCCGGTTCGTTGCCTTCTTCATTATTAGTAGTTTTTATTTGAATAAAGTTTAATGAAATTCACTTGCATTTTCACATGACTCCGCATTTATGTTACTTGCATCTTCCCCCCCAACGCTTTCATCCATGCATGTTGGTCTTTGTTTTCGCAATCTCGAAGTGTTTACATTATAACCTTAACTAGATAATAACTCGCGCGTATGCGCATAGTGAGTTCTTATACTAATATTTGTTTGGTTTTAACATCTTGTATCACTATAATTTTTATCGATTGTAAAATGATAAATACAAATATTGGTTTTTTTAAATATATCATATGCCTGAGAGTTCTGGGTATGTCGGTTTTGGTTCGATTGGTTCAGTTTTTAAATTTTTTGGTATTATGCTCTTAAATTCGGGTTTTACTAATTCCCTGATCAGATTCGGTTTGGTTCCTTCCAGATTCGGTTTAGATCGGATTGCAATCAATATCCGAAACCGTCATCTTCGTCCGCTACCGCCACCTGATTTCTGGCATCACCGCCACCATTTTCTGTCTCACGAATCAAATAGTGTACCAGACACAAATTTTGGTTTCCAACACGATGGTGATTACGCCGGGTGAACGTGGCCATCTAGTCGACAATCGCACTTCAGTATACTTAATCAGGTCGCCTACGATAGTTGAGCCGGATACACTTTCTTGGGGCGTTATTCCAGCTATTCCAGTGATAGCGATCATGGAATTTTGGGGCGTTGTAGAAATAGAGTCCCTCTTGTAAAGGTGTTCCCCGGCCTAACTTGTCTGGGCTCATCTCGAAGGGTTCTTGCGCAGGTCTATCGTAAATCACCACCATCTAAGCTTGCGTAAACCAGTCGAACCGAGAGATTTGCAATATTTGTGCATTGATTGGTCGACATCTTTGTCATCTTGAAGGTTGAACATGTTGATCTCCCTAGTGATTCTTTCTGAAAAGTTTTGATCGTTATGAATCATTTGTATTTATAGGTTTTTGGATTTGTTCTCGGAAGAAGAAAGATAACGCTGGATTTAATATACCTTAATGAATCTTTACACTTACTGCCACGTGTTTGGATTTGCCTATAATGATGACATTATACTATTATAGTAACTAGGTAGATACCCCGCTACGCAACGCCGCGGAAGATTTTTAAATAAAATTTTCATAAGTGTTATATATATATATAATATAATTTATTTCAATTTTGATATTAAAAGAAAATTTGACTAAAATGAGATATCAATAGACAATTGGTGCTAAATTTCAAGTTTTAGAGAAATTCTAATTTTTGATTTTTTTATTATCTTTGTATATTTTATATTTAATGATATTATGAGAAATTGGGGAATTTTTTTTGTAATGTATAGTATGTTTTTTTTTTGTCTAATGTGAAGTTTGGTTTTGTTTATTTTATATATTAAAACAGAAGTCATGACTTATCTACATGTGTGATTTTTTTCAATTCAGACCATCACACATAAATTTTATTAAATGTATTTTATTAAAACTAATAATATATATATATTCTTTAAAATATTTTAATCATAATATCTTTGATATTTTCATTTTAAATATAAATATATTTATTTCAAAATTCTAACAAATCTGTTTTAAAAGATTTTTACAACATCTTCATTTTCGATATTATCTTTAAATATTTTCATTAATTTCGTAAATGGATTGAAATATTATTATACACTAATATTTTCAGTTAAAGTTTATAAAATGAAAAAAAAAATATAGCATATCATCTATATATAATCATAATAAATCATATTTAAATAAAATTATTATATTGAGCTAAATCTAATAAAATTATATTAAATTGACAAATTTATATATCTTATTTTTGTAAGTAAAAAATATTTATGTTCAAAACTAATATTTAATATGTTGGTAAAACGGGTTTACGATAGCAAACTATATAATACATGTATATAAATTAACATGTATTTCATTAAAACTAATAATATAAAATCTATGTTACTACTTTAATCATGATACTTTTCATTTTAAATATAAATATATATATATATACACATTAAATTTTAAAAGTTGTAATAAATTTGTGTAAAAATATGTTTACAATAATTTAAGGGACATTTGCCAAAAACAACCTAAAATTTCAAATCAAATGCAAAAGTGTACCCCAATTTCAATTAAATGCAAAATCAACCTAAAGAGATAGGGAAATGTCTATTTACTTCTTATGACTAAACAAAAAATCAGAAGGCTGTTTTACAATTTTATCCTTATGAAGTGTACACTTAATATAGAGACGTCTACAAGGTGTAGACTTATCATCATGAAGTCAATATAATAGACTTATTACGAAGTCTACATTCTAAGTTAATCTTATAATTTTATTTTTAAAATATATTAAAAGTGAGATGAAGTGAAGATTTGTTGGTTTATAATGAGAAAGTGGTTGAAAATTAAATTTGAGAGGTTTAAAGAGCTAAAAATGGTGGTTTATGGTGGTTGAAAATTGATGAAGATGGCATTGTTGTAAATAAGAAGAAAAGTTTAGGGTGTAACTGGTTTTTTGTAATTTTCGAAATAATTAAAAAACAAATAATAATGGCAATGCTGTAAATATTTCAAAAACATATGGATGGTTTGGAAATTTCATAGATGAATAGTAATGACAAAAAGAGGTTGGTTTTGCAATTGACTTTGATTTGTGGGTTGGTTTTGCTAAACACTAATAACTTAATGTAATTTAAGTTATCGTATATAGAATAAAAATTTTAATTTATATCTATTTTATTTACTTTATAGTCCTAATCATCATGTTAAAAGATAATTATTATATTAAATTAAATATGATAAAAGTACATGAAATTTATAATTTCTTTTCCTATATATAAAATATTTATTTTAAAAATATAATATGATGACAGAGCGACTAAAAATTAACATAGCTTTGATTTTTATGTATACAAAAATATATTTGTAATGAATAAACATAAATATATTGGTAAAAAAAATTCAACTTTGAAGGACGGTCAGAATTTACCATAAATTATATACAAAATAATTTTCAAACATGTTTTCTCATGAATATATTAATTTTCTTGATAATTAAATGCAACTACAATAAGATAAATATATAATAAGAAGTGAGAAATAAATATGGTTTTAAATAATTGATCAATATAACATGTAAATTATAAAATTATTGTATTTGAAATAGTTATTTAAAAATTTAAGTATATGATTAACGTTAAAAATATATACCACTTATGCTTTAAAAAAAAAATATGTATATAAAATTGAAAACAAACACCCGCTTTTCTGAGTTTCTAGAGATTTGGTGATTCTGTTGTTGTTCTTGTTGATGATCACTGGAATCTAAAATTTGTCTCATCTCTAGTGCTTTCAACTTGGCTATTTGAAGCTTGTACAAGATCTTAACAAAAAGAAATTCCAATAAAATGAGCATAGTTTGCTTCGTTTCTGTGAGCTTTTAATAACCAAGACAAGACCTCGAGATTTTTAACGGCAGCTTATGCTTTCGCCTTCTGTATATTTTCTCAAGCTGCTGTCTTCGGTTCCTATCTTTGCAATCTGTAAACAATCATACAGAGAGAAAAATTGAAAGATTCATGGCTGTTCTGAGATCATTTTCGGTTTTATCCATTTTTACTTCTCACCTCACATCTACAAGGACTTATTCTTACAAGACCTGATCTAATTTCAACCACAGAAACAACCAAAGAATGAGCTTAGTAGTTAAGTTATTGAGGAGACTTAAGCCGATTATTGTTAATACAACTCTTCTGGGCTCATATAAGTAGCTATATCTCAACCAAAATTACACTGCCGTCGTCATCTCTTCCTCCTTTCTATCCTCTGCTTTCCCCTCTACACTGACGTCCTTTGATAAAGTTTCTTAACCCATAAAAAAATCCACCTCATGCCATGTCCTAGGTTCTAGTCAGCTTATTTATCTGATGAAACCCGTAGTAAGCTTTGTTTAGTCCTTTCCAATTAAATCAATCTAAGGATCAAAATTAAAACCTAATAAAAACGTTGGTGGGTCGATTTGGAGAGGAGGATTGTGGGAGTCGATTTCACCCTACTGTCAAATAAATCGTAAATAAGGAAACTTCGGGAAAACCCTAAGTTTCCAGAGGAACCGGCTATCTGCGAGAACCGCACAACAAAGATTAAGATGACTAAAACACTTAGAATTAAAACGAAAATAAGAGAGATTGAAAGCAAGAAGGTTCTTATTCCGAATCTGTGTTGGACTGGTACAAAAAGAATTGCCGAAAGCGTAAGAACTAGAAAACCCTAATTGAGACGCAGCTCGCTAACAGAAAAACGGAAATATTCCTAAATGCTAGTTTTGGTGGTGAGAGCTCTGAATTTCGTCCGTGTGCTTCTGCCCTAGACCTCCTCTTTATATACTCCTCGTCTTGGCTATCCGATCTTTCCATTTCGCCCAGATTTGACTTAAATCGGGAATTTTCCATTCTTCTCGATCCTTCTTTTTCTTCTGCGGAAATCTTCTATTTCTCTTCAAACCTTCCTTTTATGTTTAAACTTGACTTTTATTTTCTTTCTGCGAGTAAACCGTCAAAACGTTATCAAATCTGCGGGTTAGATTCCGTTGAAATCGCGAGATGGGTTTTTATCGCGTTTTAGGTCCTTCCGGGCCGTTTTGCGATAAAATCGTTTTCCGACTTTTACGGGATCGTTTCCTGATCTGACGTCGTTTTTAATAAACTTCTCGAGTTAATCGCAAGGTTTTATGATTTACTCGACTTTTTATTAAAAACACGTTTTTTACGACTTACTCGGTTAAAAGCGCGTTTTTACGATTTTAACGAGAAATCTCGAATAAATCGTATAGTTTAGGCAATGTTCGGTGTTTCGTTTAACCGTTGCCGTTTTATACAATTTCCTCGAGTTCTTTCCGAGAAAACGAAGTTTTACGGTTTTTATCGTAAAACTCGAACGGTAAGTCGGATCGAGATGGAACGAGAGATATTTCGGCCGTGGTTTAGAACGTGACATTGTCGAAAGACGTAAGTTTCGAATCGGGAATGCGGGAAATCGAGACGCGGAGTGTTCGGGAAGTTTTTTAGTTCGCCGATGGGCGAACTAGTGGGATGATTTTTAGATCGCCCATCGGCGAACTAAGCCGGGACCGGCTTAGTTCGCCGATGGGCGAACTAAATGAGTGTCCTTAGTTCGCCCATCGGCGATCTAAGCCGGGACCGGCTTAGATCGCCGATGGGCGAACTAGAGGAGTGTCCTTAGTTCGCCCATCGGCGAACTAAGCCGGGCCCGGCTTAGTTCGCCGATGGGCGAACTAGTCGTGACTAGTTCGCGTTTACGGCTTTTTCGGTTTTTTTTTGCGGTTTTTTGCGGTTTTGTAAAACGATTCTCGAGTTTTGTAAAACGATCTTCGGATTTCAGAAAACGACTTTTAAGTTTTATAAAAACGATTTCTCGAGTTTTATAAAACGATTCTCGAGTTTTATAAAACGATTCTCGAGTTTTATAAAACGGTTTCTCGAGTTTTATAAAACGATTCTCGAGTTTTATAAAACGGTTTCTCGAGTTTTATAAAGCGATTCTCGAGTTTTATAAAACGATTCTCGACTTTTATAAAACGGTTTCTCGAGTTTTATAAAACGGTTTCTCGAGTTTTATAAAACGATTTCTCGAGTTTTATAAAACGATTCTTGAGCTTTACAAAACGATTTCTCGAGTTTTATAAAACGATTCTCGAGCTTTATAAAACGATTTCTCGAGTTTTATAAAACGATTTCTCGAGTTTTATAAAACGATTTCTCGAGTTTTATAAAACGATTCTCGAGCTTTATAAAACGATTTCTCGAGTTTTATAAAACGATTTCTCGAGTTTTATAAAACGATTTCTCGAGTTTTGATATCTTGCATATTTGCATTGTTTTACCCATTCATCCATGAGCATTTTCATCATATAGATTAGGATTTAGCCATGTCTAGGTTTCATTTTGCATTCATTGTCCTTATTAGGTGTTGGAATGTGCCATGGAGTGATTTGAGATATTTAGGAGCATTGTGATCAAAAAGGGGCTGAAAGATGAGCATGGATGGAGCCT
>CAKOAT010564042.1:449513-489559 GCA_932364175.1 Eruca vesicaria subsp. sativa
TCCTTTCTCTTAATCAAGGAAGTTATTTAGTTATCGCTTTTCTTATTCTTAGTAATAGTTTAAAACCATCATTTATTCGATTGCACTTAGATTAAGTGAGTACTTGCATTCTCAGTGCTTTAAAATCCCTTAGAATTGGTTCGACAATCTCTTATACTACAACATTTGCCTTAGGAGCCTTGAAAACTCCTAACATCAAGTTTTATAAAACGATTCCTCGAGTTTTATAAAACGATTCTCGAGCTTTATAAAACTGTTCTTTTTGTATTTTTACGGAAAGTTTTGGCTATTAATTCCGTCGTACCGATTTTGACTCCAACAAGGATCCTAATGCATTGATATCAATGTGATGTACAAATAAATTGTGATGTGTATGAACTTTGTTTTAGAAAGTTGTAAGAGTTTCAGACCCTAAATTTTCTTAGTTATTTTATTAAACTGATACTTAAATCTTTATTAAACCGAATATACAAAACTCAGCATCACAAATTATGAGTAACACACATATAATAAGCTCATTCGTATATCTAAAAGCTTACTATAGTTTTTTTCCCAAAACTTAGCTTATTATTATCTTAGAATATATAATATACTAGGTAATAATCCGCGTCTTGCGTAGAATATGGTTATTAGTTTCGTTATTTTTAGTAAAATAAACATTAAATATGTTAAATCTGAATATCGGTTCGATTTTAAATTTTTTGTTTTGTTTTTAATCTCTTAAACTAATATTTATTTTAGTTTTTGGTTTAAATTCAAAAAAATATGTTTAATTTTCTGGGTTTTTCAATAAAAACCAAAAATTACTATTATTTGTTTATTTCATAACTTGAATTTTAGATATTCCTCATTTCGAACCAATGGTTTCATATTAAAGCCGTCTCAGCAAGCCTTGTTGAATGAATCTTTTGTATAGGCTTCTTTAAATATTGAAGACCAAAACTAGTATGAATGAATGAAAGTTTGCGTTTAAAAAAAAAATCATGTTTTTTTTTAATAATTTGAATGAGGCTCCCAAATTTTTCAAAATTAGCTCTGCATCAAAGTTGTAACCATTTGCAAAACTGAAGCAAAATAAAATACAAGCCCGTTTATATTACATAGCTACAAGACTACAAGTTATATAAGCTCATGAATACGTGCAACATAAACTCGTTGGCGTCTTGCAAACAGGGTTTAGCGTATATGAAGCAAGACGATGACATTTCCCTTTTATATATAAAAAAGTACCACGATAAGCTACAAGAGAAAAATGAACCACGACCATTTGTTCATGCTCACATATAAAGTATAATCGTATATTTGTATTTATTAAAAGTAGATGTTATCATCGAGGTATTAAGCATCGCTTTTGCGACAGCACATGGCATACGTACATATAACGAACAAGAAACCAAAGTAATGATCATATTACGAAAGTTCTTATTATATGGGAAAATTTTTAGAAACAGAACCAAAAATCAAACTTACTCTGTATCATCATTTCTCTCATATGAATCAATATTAAACATATATAATTCATGACACGTGAAATTAATAACATTGATTTTACATAGCAGCCGGAGCTATAGCAGGGGATGAGGTGTCGGAGTCAGGGCCTGGAGCAGTCTCGGAAACAGGCCCAGGAGCCGCACCGGAACTGAGCATATCCAACATGGAACGGTGGGGGTTTATCCGTTGAGCATCACACAGATCAGGTAAAAATGCACCTGCATGTAATCAATTGATACCTTACGTCAAATTTACATTTTGCATCATTGGTTACATATTGTATCAGCGTAATTTACGTAATCATACTAATATATCGTGCAGTAGATATTAAGATATATCACTATCTCTCAAATAATATTTTAAGGTTAGTGAAGCATAACAATCAAGCTCCTACCCAAATTCCTTGCTTTGACGATAATTAAGAATCGCTTGAAACATTTAAGTAAGTTTCATGCATGCACGTGTAAGAGAAAAGACCCGACTCAAGGAATATACCAAAAACACAAGTACAGTACATGATTCCTTATCAAACATAATTTCGACTTTCTATTTACGGCAATCACTTGATGTTGTTTTTATTTTCGTAAATACAAATTTGTTTTCACTTCTATGGTATCAGCACACAATAAAGAATGGTGTTTATGCTTTTTATAGTTAAGAAATATATTCCTAAAATGTGTATACCTATTTATTAACGTCGACATACATTGATTAAGTTTTGCTAATTCATCAGAATACTGGTATGCAATTTATATAAGATTCATATATGTACACACACCAAAAAAAATGTCAACGTACCCATCAAAGGCTTAAAAAAGCTCATGATCGATGATCGTACCTTCACCAGCGGCGAGATTGAAATAAAGATCAAGAATGTTAGGACAATAATCCAAACAAGCCGGAGAGCAAAGCTTAGCTGCGAAACCTGCCTCCATCATTGTGTCCGACGAGATCCCTACGGTTTTCCGATCAACCCCACAAGCGGCTACACACTCATCGCTCTCAACGTGGTTTACAATCCCTTCAACCTCCACTGCGGAAGTTCGGCAAGTGTATTCTCCTGCGACGTTAGCTGTCTCCAACAAACATCTTTTCCCGGAAGCCGATATCGAGAACGCACACATACTCGTGGGCAGGTTCTCGCAAATGATTCCATCCCCTATAGTTATAAGAAAGACAAAACATAAATGATAAAGAAATTAAAAAATAAAATGACACGCAAAAAAAATGAAATGTTCACATAAATGATTGTCTTTTCCCATGGTTTATGTTAGACCCGTCATGTAATTAGTAAAAATGTAAAATTTATGGTTTGTTCCTATGATCTAAAAACTTGTCTAACCAGGAATAACTTTTGAGAAAACAAAATATGGAAAAAGATCCTAGTGTGTTCTTGATCATGATATTGGGTTTGAATGGTTAGAGATTTCTATACAGTAGATGTTTGTACGTACCTAAAGCGGCATGGAGAAGAGATGCGAGAATGATAAAGAGTGGAAGTTTGAGGGAAGAACAAGACATTGCTTCTTCTTTTTTTCTGTTTTGATCTCTCTTCTTGTCTTTCGCCTTTATTGTTTTTAGGGGATTAAAGTGTGATGAAAGAGTAATATAAAGAGAACGTGGGATTAGAATGCGTATATTGAAGGAGATGTTGTGGGGGTTGTGAGTAAATTGTATATATAGAGGATCTTTTGTTGAATGATTGTTTATACTAGTTAATTTTTATTTTATCTTTTTTTTTACAAAAAAAATTGTATTAATTATAGCTTCTTCTCTGTATATGGTTTTATTAAATATTAAAGTATTTGCAAGGTTTTTATCAAGAAACAAGAGACTCTTTTTTTTTTGACAAAAAGAAACAAGAGACTACTTGCTATAGCTTTTGTTGATATTCAAATAGCTTAAATGAACTATGGTTTATTATGTAAAGTATGTGCTTCTTAAAACTTATATTACGATCTATATATTTGTGTTCTTTTCTTTAATTACCAAAAAGCTATGCTTTGTTTTGAATTTTTATTATTCTTAGCTTCATTTTTCTCGTCATCTCAAGAATTTTGCTCCGAATCTTCAGATTCGCTACATGATATTATATAAACCTTTTTATTGATTTTCTCTTGCAAATTGGAATTTTAAATATTTCAGGCAATGTAAGCAAAGACATAAACTATTGTAAAAGATTTAGTTGAATTATCTTTTTCATTACATGACTTTCGGGTGGGTGGGTGGCTTCCTTGGAAACAAAGCGACGTGCATACATGCCTTCACGTCCGTATTTAACTCAACGCGTTAATTAGTTCAAAGTACAATTCTGAAGGAGAAACTATAAAATCAAGTATAATATAAGTTGTTTTGGTTAAATAGTGTTGTGAAAACATTGAAGGGGAAAGGCATATGGGACGCCCCTTAAATACTCAAAACGAAAATTTAACTATGAATTGAATCTTTTTTTTGACACGGATATCTCTATAATATTATTTGAGAAGTCAGTTTTCTATGTGTCGCTCTCACATTCATTCTCATGATGGTTGATTACACTGATACCCTTAATGAATTAAAAATAATTAAAAAATAATATTATTAATTTTTTTTGTTTAGTTTCCTTTTCAAAAATTTACAAAAATATATGTAATAAAAAGGAATTTTTTTATAAAGTCATATAACAAATTCAAAAAAGAAAATATATGTATATATTATGATTTCATAAAAAAAGGAAAGTTCACAAAATAGTAATAATACATTTAAAAATATTTTTAAGTAACATAAAATATACTTTTAGAGTAATAAAAATAATTTATAATTAGTATTATTGATTTTTTATTTATTTTTCATATATTTAGTTGGCTATAATATCTTTCAATTACAGAAAATTATCTATAAATTATATTTTACTTATATAATTTTGTTTTCAAATACAATCACAATTTTGTGTAATGCTTATTTTTAAGAGATATTAAAAACTAAAATAAATTTAACAATAAACATCGCTTGATCGAATAATTAACAATTAGTTTAATGAGCTAGATATATTATATTTTATCATTATTAACATTATTTTTTTCTTAATAATAGATTTTCTTTTAAATTTTATATTTTTATGTTTGTGAAACTAAATATAATGATAATCAAGATACCAAAGCAAATATGAATTCCCTATTTTAAAATCATTTAAAATAAATTTCATTTTTCATTCAATAAATCTAAAGCATAAAATTATTTAGAATTTATAAATATTTTAATTATTATAAATATTGATATATGTTCATGAACTTCCAAAAATGTATCAACTACTTATGCATGTAACCTTCTATTGATCATAGGATAATTCAAAACACATTAACAAATGAAAATAAATAATAACCAACTCTTACACTTTTAGTTCTTTTGTAAAATTTATATATATGCATAAGACTTTAGTATATTATTGTTATATTAATTTACGTATTTTGGAATCATACACTTTAGTTAATTTTTCTAAATTATATTTACATATCTAAGACAACACCCACTATATGAAAATAAGTAATTAATTTAAAATTAATATATTTTTAAAAATATTACATTTAAGTTCATAGATGAAATCAAATTTATCTAAATGATAATTAAATCAACCGTAAAAACAACAAAATCAACTAGATATAACATATATAAAATTATAGTATAGTTAAAGTAATATAATATTATTAATATAAATGATGCATAGAAGTTATAAATTAATTTAAAATTAAAAATAAATAGCAATCAATTATTATCATATATTTACTTTAAAAATATTTATACCCGTGCATGAGCACGGGAAAATCACCTAGTGGATTTGATTTGACCTATTTAAATACTCAAAACGAAAATTTAACTATGAATTGAATCTTTTTTTGACAGATTGTCCTGAGTTAAATTTCCTAACAGTGGTTTGAGAAAATCGAGTGGCCATAATAGCGTACATATCACTCTTTTTATCTGGAAAATCGGTTTGAAATAACATTAGTATCCGGATACTAATGTAGTTTCAAACCACAATTTGAGCATTTTAAATATAAATTTTATTTTTTGTCCAAAATTGAGTAATTTTATAATAGAGTTAGATTATACTATATTTCTGTTGTATTTGACGTGAAAATGGAGTGATGGAAAAAAAACATTATTTCATTTATAAAATAAACTCATATCTACTCTATTAAAATAGAGTCATTCTTTTATCTACTGATACAAGTTATCATTTAAATTTGGACCATTTCTAGAGTGTTACAAATATGTAACACAAGCCATATAATTAATTAAACCGCATTACTTAAATTAAACCGATGGTTATTTATTGGATATAGTCTTAAGCTTACTTTTGTTTTTAGAACAAATTATATAGTTTGGTTTTTGGGCTTAGTATTAAGGAAAAACTCCAAAAACATTGAATAAACTTTCCACCTTAATAGATCAAAAAATCAATTATTATTTTTAGGCCCAAAAGGTATTTAATATTTTTAACAAAAAAAAATAATCTATTATTAATCATTTATTTAAATCATGTACTTTAAAACATGTTAATGTATTTTTTATTTTAAATAACAATCACTTTATTTTGATAAATTCCAATGGTAACTTTTAAATAATTTATTATTTTATTTTTCTTAAATAATTTACTGATTTACAATAAATGTAAAGCAAAACCAAAAAAACAAATCTAAAAACCAAAAGATGAAAACACAAGTTATATTTTTTTTTTTGCTTTGTTTATTTACAAAATAAATTATTGCAAATTTTTTTGTCATATTTTCAGTTTTAAATTAGATGTTCGATTATTTAGGATTTGTTTGTTGGTAATATCAGTTCAAACTAACTCAACGAGTTTAAAAATTA
The DNA here is from genome assembly GCA_932364175.1 of Eruca vesicaria subsp. sativa. Classification (NCBI taxonomy): domain Eukaryota; kingdom Viridiplantae; phylum Streptophyta; class Magnoliopsida; order Brassicales; family Brassicaceae; genus Eruca; species Eruca vesicaria. The sequence goes on from CAKOAT010564042.1 coordinate 455,856, forward strand.
AAAACACAAACCAAAAGCTGAAAATCAAAAGTAGAAACTTAAAAACTAAAAACCAAAATCTAAAACAAAATCTAAAATAAAAACTGAAACTAAAAACTAATGGAAAACAACTATCACCACAAATTTTGGTGAATTGATTTTATACCAAAACATTCTTTAAATTAAAACAAAACCCAATTATATAAATTTTTAATCATAAAAATTTTTTGCGCTTTCAAGTGCGGATCAAAATCTAGTTTATTCTATTATAGAAGGGAAATTGGATTATGATATAAGCATTTGTTACTCCAAAATGAAATTTGGAAATTGGAGTAACAAAATAAAGTGCAATTGAAATCTTGAAGATGCTCTTATACCACCGCATGCAATTTGTTATAATCTATTGAATCATCGACACGGTCAAACGTTCTTTAATTTACTTTTCCTGTTTCCAACTGCATTAGTTAGTCAATTCTACATACATTGAAACTCATTAACTATTAGCATGACCAAAAGTCAAGACATGTCCTCCAATATAAGTTGGTGAATTTTAGTTTGGTTTGGTCTAAAATAATCTAAACCGATCCGGTTATAAAAAATAAATTCGATTAAAGAAGTCTAAATTCACCTCGGTTTGTTAAGGCTTAAGGGCCTGTATTGGGTTAGCTAAGATAAGCTAACATTAGGCCCATCTGTTTATAACCTCAACACTACCAATCCTTAAACAAATAATGTAGTACTAGGTGACCCACCCGCCGATAGTTTTGTTATCAAATTACTTTTCGCGCTGAATTAAAAAATAGAAAAAAAATTAAAAAAAAATCAACCAATAAAATTATGAGAATTAATTCCAGAAGTACTTTATGAGTGTCACGTGTAGAGAAATCAGTAAAGTGACTTCTCTTTTAATATATTGGGATGCTTATCAATTATCATACTCAACTTTGTTTCAACTCCAATGCCACGTGTCAACTCCACACAAGATAAGTGGAATCCTCATGAATCGAATCCTTCGTCCACCTCACAATCCGATCCTCTCACCACAAAACTCTCACTACCTCAAACTTTTCAAAACACAAACGCACCAAAATGGCAGCAACCGCCGCAACAACGTCGTCGTCTCATCTTCTCCTCTCAAGCTCTCGCCACGTTGCAGCAGCCTCATCTCAGCTTTTCCCAACATCTCTGTTCTCCGGCGGGAAACGATCACCAGCTGGAAAAAACCACCATCACCATGCTGCAGGCGGAGTGAGATGTATGGCGGTGGCGGCGGAGGCTAAACCGGCGGCGAGGAAGAAGAGTGGGTACGAGCTTCAGACGCTGACGAGTTGGTTGTTGAGACAAGAGCAGAAAGGAGAGATAGATACAGAGATGGCGATAGTGATGTCAAGCATAGCTATGGCTTGTAAGCAGATAGCTTCTCTTGTCCAGCGCGCCGGAATATCTAATCTTACCGGAGTTCAAGGAGCCGTTAACATTCAGGGAGAGGATCAGAAGAAGCTTGACGTCGTCTCTAATGAGGTCAACTTTTATTCACGTGTTTGGATATTCTTTTTATAATGTTTTGATATTAATACGTTTTTAGATGCAGAATCCTTTTAAGACACAACCTTAACCATACAAAAATAAACACACATGTTGATATTGTATAAATAAAAAATACATATACTCCCTCCGTTTTATATTAAGTGTCATTGTAGAGAATTTTTTGTGTTACAAAATAAGTGTCGTTTTCGGTTTTCAATGTAAAATTTATTAATTTTATTATGTAATTTGTTTTTCTATTGGTTAAAATATGGTTAGATGTATGGGTAATTTTGTTTTTATATAGGAAATATGTAAAATTAATTGTTTCCTTAATCCGTGTGCATAGTTGTAGAGTGACACTTATATTGAAACAGAGGGAGTACAACATACAACTGTATAAAAGATTAGGAGCTTTTTGAGTTTTCTTTTTTCAATACAAATTTTGATTCAACGATGCAGTAAATGTAAAACTATTTTTTTTGTTGAACTTATTTAACCTTCTTTAAAAAGAAAACTAATTTAGCTTGGATTTATAAATCTCTTAAATACACATGTAGAAACTAATTTAGTTTAGATTTCTAAATCTATTAAAATACACCAACCAATAAACCCCACTAAGTAGATGAAACACAAGTTCTAATGGATGATTGGCCAGTGTATAGTTTTTATTTAGTTATATGTTTTCTGTTATGAGAAAATTCTACCACCATATTTACGGGTCAAAATTATTTAGTGTATATAACTTTACCTAAATTTAGTCAAAAAACTTTATAAAATATTACTAAAATATTTACGGGTCACAATATTTTAAGACGCCCATGTTACACAATACAATAATGAAATACAATATTTAAACAATATACTATTACTTAGTAAAATTGACACCATTAAATTGTAATTTTAAAATGTTATATATACCATAAAAACAAAGACCCGCCCAGTCGGGTGAGTTATGATCTAGTTTAGCTTACAAAAAAACCCATGAAGAAACAAAAAAAAAACGATTGTAAAACAAATATTGTAAAAATGTTGTAAATATTGTAGAACATTTCTATTGTCTTACCAATCATGCTCCCAGCGTGTCCAAAATCAATTTAGGTTCTGATTGGTAAATTGTGGAATCACTTTATGTTGGAGAATAGTCTCACAATGTTACTAATGTATAAACTTGATGTCAATCTACAAATATAAAACCTTAGGTTATACATGATGGACATGGTTGGATGGTTACAGGTGTTTTCGAACTGTTTGAGATCAAGTGGGAGAACAGGGATCATAGCATCAGAGGAAGAAGACGTGCCTGTAGCAGTTGAAGAGAGTTACTCTGGAAACTACATTGTCGTTTTTGATCCTCTCGACGGTTCCTCCAACATCGACGCTGCAGTGTCCACCGGTTCCATTTTCGGTATCTACAGCCCCAATGACGAGTGCATCGTCGACGACTCCGACGATATCTCCGCTGTAATAACTATTCTCCCTTTCACCTTCCACATTTATTTTATTTAGCAGCATTTCTAAATTTGGTTTATGGTCTTCCTTTGGTTTTAAGTTTTCCTTTTTAGGGAAATAAGATCTAAAACCGATCAAAACCAAATTGGTTTGATTTGAGTTGATGCAATTTGGTTTAGTTTATAGGTTTCGTTTTAAATAAGAAAGAAAAAATTAATAAAAATAATTTTATGTTTAATTTATAAAATATTTTAATGAGTTTTTTTTAATGCTGGATTGTATTATTAAGTCATTTAGGCAAACAATTCTTAATAATGAAAACTAGCAAAACAAACATAGAAAACGGATACACCAGTAGGGATCCAAAGTAAACTAACATATCTTTGCATATGGATAATAATGAGTACTTTTAGTTTCTTTAGTTCTGAAATAAGAAAACAAATCTTGGTTTACACATATTTTGGTTTGATGTTGGGTTTAGCAATTCGGTTCACTCTGGTTGGTTTGGTTTGGTTGACCTTTGGCTGTGTGTTGTGGTTGCAGCTTGGTTCAGAAGAACAAAGGTGTATAGTAAACGTGTGTCAACCAGGGAACAACTTGTTAGCAGCAGGCTACTGTATGTACTCAAGCTCAGTCATCTTCGTTCTCACCTTAGGCAAAGGTGTTTTCTCCTTCACACTCGACCCAATGTACGGCGAGTTCGTCCTGACTCAAGAGAACATTGAGATCCCCAAAGCAGGGAGAATCTACTCTTTCAACGAAGGGAACTACCAGATGTGGGACGAGAATCTCAAGAAGTACATTGATGATCTCAAGGACCCTGGTCCAAGCGGGAAGCCTTACTCTGCGAGGTACATTGGTAGTTTGGTCGGAGATTTTCACAGGACTTTGTTGTACGGTGGGATTTATGGGTACCCTCGTGATGCTAAGAGTAAAAATGGGAAGCTTAGGCTTTTGTATGAGTGTGCACCGATGAGTTTCATTGTTGAACAAGCTGGTGGAAAAGGATCAGATGGTCACCAGAGAGTGCTAGATATCCAACCGACCGAGGTAACTTGAAAACACATCTCATGGTTAGTTTATTACAGTGGTTTAAACAAAAGTCTTAGAACTATTTGGGGTACATGACAGATACATCAGAGGGTTCCGCTTTACATTGGAAGCAAAGAAGAAGTGGAGAAGCTGGAGAAGTACTTGGCTTGATATTGTACCAAACATAAGCCATTTGTCTGACTACATGGCACATCTGTTATATATATATGTCAATATAGACGTATCAGCTGTTTTACTATAGAGCCAAAACCAAGTTAAGTTTATTACAAATCATATCATTTCAAAACTATCGACAAAGATGAGACTCTCGCCTTTCCAATCTGATTACTTCATTCCTGTAAAACCCATTGCCATGAGAATATATTTTTTTTTATCATCTGCCAATACCCCTATTATCCTGATTAAAGAATTGATGAAGAAAATACAAATGATAGTATTCATTTGCCCAATTTAGAGATTTTTTTTCAAGGATCAAATTTACTTTGCATGACTCGCTACAGTTGTAAAGTTTAAAAGGAGCTCTCTATTTTTAGTATATTTCAAAGGTGTTATTTATATTGAAATATTGAAAATAGAAGAAACAAAAATAAACTTGCCAGAAACACATAACTAATCTTTGTATAGATGCATTTCAGAGTAACTTTTCTGAAAACCCAATACGGGTGACACAAACGGTTATGATCAAAGCCCATCCTGCCATCATTTACGACTTTGATTAATACGTTTCAATTTATTTAGTGTTTAAATAACTACTATTTTTTTGGTTGTAATAAGTACTGTTTTAGTTATTTTAGAAAAAAAAATATTATTTTAATTTATGACCAATTACAAAATATTTTTTAATTGATTAAACTAGTTTTATTTAATGTTATTTTTATGTAACCAAAATAATTAGTAAAAAAATTCTTACTTTTTAAATTTCTGTGTAAAAACTTTAAACATCAACTAAAAAAAGAGTCTTTAGCTATTTACAAATGATGATGAAGCAAAAATGCATTTCAAAGTAATTGATGTTATGAACTTATAAAGTGGAAAGCATAAAATAAGAACAAAAGAAGAAGCATTTTTTGGGTTTACCACAGTCACAACAAAGAAAGAGAGAGACAAAAGTCACTACCTTTAACACTTTCACATTGTCCAAGTGCTTCTCTGTTCCTTCTTCCTCTCTCTCTCTCTCTCTCTACCCCACACCACACACTTTACTCTCTCCATCACAAGATCTCATCTCCCATTCCAAACCCTAGAAAAAATCAATCAAAAAACTCATTAACCACAGCTTCCTCCATTGATGGCAAGCTTCAAGTCACTCCTACTCCTCTTGCCTTTACTCTCACTCTTCTCCACTGAAGCTAAACCTTCCTTCACCTTCACAACCTTCGGTAAAAACTCGACCTTTAACTCCAACGACATCGCTCTGTTTGGTGAAGCAAACCTTGTCAACAACGGATCTTCCATTTCGATCCAGCTGAATGACTCAGGTCATGGGAGAGTTATCTACAAGAAACCCATTAACTTCACCGAGACTAAATCCGAGTATCCCTCCGGATTCTCAACTTTCATTACCTTCTCTGTTTCTCCTAGTAGTAGTGGGAGACTTGGGTTCGTTGTGTTTCCTGTTAACGGAACGTTTGATAAGTCTCTACTCGAAGTAAAGTTCGATACTTTAGATACTTTCACCAAGCTTGGAGACTCGAATGTTACTGTGAGTGTAGTTGGAACTAATGTTCCAGAGGAGACTCGAAACTTCACTATCGCTAACTTGGAGGAAGAGAGTATGTTGTATGCTTGGATTAATTACATTTCAGGTGGGAAGTTTTTAGAAGTCCGGTTAAGCAAAACAGAAAGCTTCGAACACGTTGATCCTGTTATGTTCACTTGGATTGACTTGTCGGGAATGTTGAAAGGTGACAATGAGTTCATGGTTGGTGTGAAGTCTTATGGTGGTAACGTTGATCTTCTTTCTTGGAGCTTAGAAGCCAGGAGTGTTTCCAAGGGTGAGCATTCTTATGGGGCGGTTATGGTGGAGAAGCTTATAGAGGAAGAGAAGGAGGAGGCAGAGAAGAGGAGGAGAAGAGCGAGGGTGTGGGAGATTGTGACTTGCTTTGTGATGACTTTTGGGTCTACAGGGCTTGTGTTCTTTGCTATGATGCATATATGGGCAGCTTTCAAGAGGAACAGTATTGTGATGGCTATGCAGGAGGAGTGTGGGATTAAGACTAAGGAGTTTGAGTATGAGAAGATGGAGAAAATGGAAGCTGTGATGAGTAAAACTGATAGCAAGTGAAGTCAAGTGTTGTGATATGTATGTGTGTGTGTTTAGGGTATGTGATCTTTTATGTAATCAAGTAGATTCTTCATTGGCTAATGTAAGCCTCCTTGTTTTTTCTTTCATGTGTGAACTTTTGCAATATTGTTTCTCTTTGCCACCTTTAATTTGTTTCAGCATGTAAAATGACTAGATAGGATACTGATCTGTGGTAGAAGAGAGCAACAAACTCAACTTCCTACATTAGATAATGCAGTTTAACTTCAAATACACAAACTATTTAACCGGCGATAATCTTCATGGCGATGACTACAACGTTAATGAGCAGGAGAGGGAGTCTCATGTACTGGCATGCATAGATTAGACCGATGATTTGGCCTTTGGGAGAGTTTCTTCTACCGGTTTGGTGGAGTTTGTCGAGTGTCCATCCTCTTGGAGCAAGGAAACGATCTTCGTTGAGGATTGCAAACGCATTTGCAAAGAGCAGCAGACCTTTTATCAGTGTCCAAAAAGCCATCGTTCCCTGTGGTGCATAGAGTTGAAAAATAATCAAGAATCAGAGAAAAGAGAGTGACACAAAGCTATTTGATACATGGCACACAGTTTCAACTACCAAAAGAACAATAACTTTCGTTGTTTCATGATGGATCTAACCACAACACCAAAGAACCATGAAGATAGCAATACAAATCTCGATTTCAAGCTATGCGATAAAGGTATAAGCACCGAAATAACTTAGTTTTCTAGCTATGCTGGTGCCTATAAAGGATCCTTCCTGCCATTAAATGGTAGCTACTGAGTAATAGTATCTCCAATTTATACTTGAGGATCAAGACTCACTGAGAGATAACATTGCAAAGAGACTTAAGCTACACATGATGCATAGCCCACCACTCTCAGTCTCAGTACATAAAATAAGATAAGCAACAGTCATATGATTGATGACAACAATCAGGATCAAACCCAACTTTCAAATAGTAGCACCAAAGCTAAGTTAAACATTTCATCAATTTAGTTCAAGAAACACTTCATCAAATTACAACATCATGAAATCGAAAACGTTTCCTCAGGCTCAATAGGAACATTAAATCAAATACAAGTAATCTAAACGAGAACCCTAACTGATCAATCGGTTCCCATAAACATGAAAACGCAAAAGCAGTTAAATCGCGAAAGCCACACTTACCAGCGGGAAGAAATCGACGATGAGGACAGCGTGTAACGGAGAAAATCGAATCGTCTGTGAGATTTAACTGCCGGAACCGAGGGTAGGATTCTTCGTCCTCCTCTCTTTATAAACCACCGAATAAAAACACGGTTCGGGTTTTTCACGGGTTAACCCGGTTTATTAAAATCCGGGTCAGGACCCGATATGATTTTTTTTTTTTTTTTTAAATCAAGAAGATTTGGATAAACCCTGAGGAATCGAAGTAAAAAAAAAAAACGAAACCTCCCCCCCCCCCCTCCATGGCTTCACTCCATCTCTTCCCCAACCTTCACCATTTCACTTCCACCCTACACCGTAAGAAGATAACTACACCCCACACTCGAAACCTACTCCCATCTCCCAAAGCTTCAATTAACGGAGCATCATCACCACCCAATCGCAAACCGAAAACTAAAAAGAAACAAACCGAAGAGGTTAATCCCGATTCGGATCCGGCATTAACAGACTACGACGACGGAATCGACTTCCCATACTCCGATCCTCCCCTCGTATGCTGCTTCGGAGCCGTGCAGAAGGAGTTCGTCCCCGTGGTCCGAGTCCACGACAACCCGATGCACCCCGACATCTACTCCCAGTGGAAGATGCTCCAGTGGGACCCTCCGGAGTTCGGGAGAGCTCCGGGGGGTCCGCCTTCGAACGTGGCGATATCCCACGTTCGGTTGGGAGGGAGGGCGGCGTTTATGGGGAAAGTTGGTGGGGATGATTACGGGGAAGAGCTTGTTTTGATGATGAATAAAGAGAGGGTTCAGACGAGGGGTGTGAAGTTCGATGAGGAGGGTGCGAGTACGGGTTGTACAAGGGTTAGGATTGTGTTTGAGGATGGGAAGATGAAGGGGGAGGTTGTGGAGGAGCCTCCTGAGGATTCTCTTCTTGCTTCGGAGTTGAATTTGGCTGTGTTGAAAGAGGTAACAGTCTTTTTTGCTTTAGGGTTGTTTAGGAGGAACACAGTTTTGGGTTTTTTTTTTGGACAATGATATGATAGCTTGAGCTTGGTTCTTATTGCAAAGTCTTTGACTTGAGCATGAATCACATGGTTTTACTAATTGCTGTAGGAGCAACTCAGTCATAGTGAAAACAATTTTCCGATTTATACCATTCAAATCAGTTTAAACTATTTTATATCGATCTAATTTATTAGTCTAAATCTGTTAAATTAATCAATAGTGTTATTAGTCTAGTTAGGTGTTAGTTCAAATTTCACATTTTTTTCTAAATTGTTTTGTATTATCTAATTTTGATAATTCATCAAAATAATTATATAACTAAACCCAAAACTGTAAGATTTTATATAAATGTAAAATATATATATATATATACTAAAAATCAATAATTGGTTATATAAGCCTCCAAATAATCCGATTAGTCGCTAATGCTTTACAAAATAACTAATTGCCGCCTAGATTTCTTGAAAATTGGTTAATCATATTGCAAATGTCTGGTTTCATTATGATGTAGTATATTTTTTTGTTATCATGAAACTGAGAGCACCTGCGTCTTTGTCAATCAGCTTGGCTTTTGAGCTGTTTTGTTTACTTCTGTTTATTAACAATGCAGGCGAGGATTTTCCATTTCAATTCAGAAGTGTTGACTTCTCCCACAATGCAGTCAACTCTATTCAAGGCAATACAATGGTCCAAGAAGTTCGGAGGGCTTATTTTCTTTGACCCGAATCTTCCGTTACCATTATGGAGGTCACGCAACGAGACTCGGAAGCTGATCAAGAAAGCATGGGATGAAGCCAACATCATAGAAGTCTCGCAGCAAGAGCTTGAGTTTCTACTTGATGAAGAGTACTACGAGAGGAGAAGAAACTACACACCGCAATACTTCGCTGAGGATTTTGAGCAGACAAAGAACCGGAGAGACTATTACCATTACACACCTGAGGAAATCAAGCCGTTGTGGCACGAGAATCTGAAGCTACTGGTTGTGACTGATGGAACACTTCGGCTTCATTACTATACTCCTAAGTTTGATGGTGTTGTGGTTGGAACAGAAGATGTGCTCATAACTCCTTTCACTTGCGATAGAACAGGTTCTGGAGATGCTGTTGTTGCAGGCATAATGAGGAAGCTGACGACTTGTCCTGAGATGTTTGAGGACCAAGATGTGTTGGAGAGACAGCTCCGGTTTGCCGTCGCTGCTGGGATCATATCCCAGTGGACGATTGGTGCAGTTAGAGGCTTCCCAACTGAAAGCGCGACACAGAATTTGAAAGAGCAGGTTTATGTTCCATCAATGTGGTAGTTTAGAAAGAACAAGAGCTGAGCTTCTACTACTAGATGTTTTTGAACAATGTGAGATGTATACTGATTTCAAAACTGTAATCCAATGTACAATCATTTTTGTTTGAGTTCACTGATAACAACAATGTGAGAAGGGTGGTGAGAACATGATAATACCCTATGAAATCTATGTTTGGTTAACCGTTCAGTCAACAAAATGCTCTATAGCTGATCCAAGTCTTGATGCTCTTTCTGAAGGACAATCGATTCTACAAGCTGTCTGAGCAGAACTCTGGTTACCTATGTTGTACAAAAACGCTGTGTCCTGATCCCGCAGTGTTAGACGTGTGAATTTGATTACTGTATCAACGCTATCTTAAAGAACTCTTCTTCCATGTCTTTGACTCTGTTCTTAGACTTGATTTTTTGCCAGAGCTGCCAGGATGAGACTTCTTACAGATGCAATCAGGTTGTGGGTTCGCATAGAAATTTTCCTCTAGTCTGGGAAGTGCAGCAGGCAGTCTCGCATATGGCGCTCCAATTCTGTCTCTGTTTAGTCGCTTAACCTCGGAAGCAAACTCTTCCCAAGATATGAAGCCATCATCAAAATGATCTATCAGTCTAACAAAATTCAACCTGAAACAATCACACAGAGCAAGTCAGTAAACAAGCAGTGAAAGGAACTACGCATTGTCGTAAAACAAAGTTTTTTATATACCTGTCTGGATTTATGGACTTCCTAAACCCTTCAAACCTTCTGTGCCCTTGTACAGCCTTAGCCATGTTGCCATCATAAGTATACACAAAAACATCGCTTTCAAGGGCCACAATGTAGTCCAACGCAGCAAGCCGGTTCTGGTACGGACTGAAAGGCTCTAACTCTTCTTCAGTTGCAAGAGTTGAATGAGAGAAGACATTTGGGTACTCTGCACGGAAAGCATCCATACTCTTGCTTCCATAGATTTCACCAGCAACTATATATACAGTAGTGGAGGATGGATATCCCATTGCCTTTAGAAATATGGCTGCTTCTCTCGGAGACATGGGACATCCGCCTTGAATCCGTCTCTCTATGCTATCAATCTCTTTCTCCTTCCAGTGTTTGACATTGTATCTCATGATTCTCAGATCTTCGGCTTCCTCAGATGTAAGATTGTGGCTGCAACCTGTAAAGGCAAGCATGTCCTTCTCGTATCTGCAAAATCCAAAACTCATTTAATCCAAAACCAAGATCAAGATAGTTTCCCTTCTGACAATAAAAAGAAATGCGGATTTACCTCAAATGCAGAGCGATATATGGCTCACTGTTGTTTCTTAAACGGTTAACCAATACCTTTCCGAGGTCCTCGATCTCTTTCGTGTACACCAGTGCCTTGTAATTAGCACGACATCTCAACCGTTGGATTGAAGGTGGCAAGGCATTGTTAGCAAGCCGTGAGTCGGTAAGCATGAACTTTAACACCTTGTAACGTTTTAGAAGTGGCAGCATTTCGCTTCTGTAGTAACTAGCCTTTGACCAAGAAACAGGGGCCTTGAGAAGAGGCTTCATGGCGGCATACTCAGGAGGCAAATACTCTACAATGTCAACATCGTGTTTCAGTACATTCATGAAGTTTCTCCAGTCGAAAATATCTTTGAATGTGCTGCAAACAAAGAATATTTATTAGCATTTCCACTTGTTTTCTAGTAATATATTGTGATATCATCAATAAGCTTGACAAGATATAAGGACAAGACCTCGGGTCAGTCCAGAAAGATTCATGGTCGAGAAGAGGAAGAACAAGAGTTGCATTCATAATCTTGGCAACAGCAACCATGTCACATATCTGCATTTTGGTCAAAACGAACAAAGAACAGTAAATCAAAAGAAGTTCACTAAGGGAAAAGAATCATGAGATCAAAAACCTTCTAAAATATTGTGGAAGTGACAACTCACCCCGGTTCTCATCTGATTCAATCCTCCATTTGCGTGTACTATAAGATACCCATTGGTTTTCTGGCCCAGTCCTGGACAAAGACGTATATCAGTTCCTCACTCCAGGAAAAAAACAAGATCTTGATAATTCAAAAACTGCAAATGCGTCTGAAGAAAAGCTAAGAAATGCACGCAACATACTCGTCTTGTTCTTAGGACGCGCGACACATTGACGATACTGCCCGCTTTCAGGTTTCTGCCAAATTTCTGGAATCTGTAAAAAGCAACAGCCAAACATGAAACTCCATAATAAGATCCTCAAAGTGAAGTCAGCATGAAAGAGTTTTGTCTTCCTTAAATTACAAAAAAAAACAGTGATTACAAAATGTCTCGTACCTTAAGTTTATCACGTGAAAATCAACAAGTTACTTAACTCAACAAACGAAACCACACACTTACAAAGATCAAAGTTTTAAACTCATGGGTACATCTACTCAACGATGACATGAACTGTAAATATAAACCCACATCAACTAGATCGTATTAGAACTTCCACATAAAATTAAAATTCCCAATTTAAAAAATCTCAAACTATGCCACAACAAAAAAGAAGACCATACACTGTGCCAAACCTAAGGTCAACTGAAACAGTAGGAAAGTGATGTTCCACGTCAAAAAGCCACCCAAATCAATTGACTATTAATGCTCGTCAAACTCTCCCTCAAATATCAAAAACTAGAGCTCATAAAACGACTTCCTTTAATATTCTAGCGCCACCAAAACATTAATCATTCACTTATGAAAATCATCAAAGATGCACAAAGAATTCAACTTTCTACCTAACCCACTACTCCATCTCCTCTCAGTGCAAACATAATAACATCGAAGTTACAATCACAGCCAAAAAATCCGCTCATTTCATCTTAAGTTTCGACCATAAACCCTCAACAGTTGTTATTTTCTTGGGAAACAAGCAGAAAAGGGTAAATCAGACAAAAACAAAATCGAATTTGATCTTAAGCACTGACCTAATTAAAAAAAAAAAAAAAAAATAGATCAGTGCATAAGAGAAAACAACCAACAACAAAGTTAATCTAATAGCTAAATCTCTTTAATTAAGATGTCACATGTTCAAATCCTAATAAAACGCGTCTGAAAGTAAAATTACATTTTAATTATATCGTAAAAATCGAATCCCTAAAGGAGACACTCACGGGAACCTTTTCAAGGACACGCATTGGCTGAAACGAAGAAGCTTGATTCTCCTCCACCACTTCCCGTCGCGCCAACGACCGATCATCACGGAACGATCTAACGACAACAATCTCGTTCAACCTCGTGTGCACACCACCAACGAGGTACACCTTGAGGAACACTGACGCGACAACGAGAGCCATGAGGAGGCCCAAGATCCGACGGCCGACGTTCTTCCCAGATCTAAACCCTAAAAACGGAGATCGGAGTAATTTACGGAGGGAGAGGAAACGAATCATCGCTGGGTGGTTGTGGATTTTGTGGTAGTGACCTTCCGAAGATGATGCGGTGTCTTGATCGGTTTTCGTATCTCCTCCGTCGTTCATATCCGTGGGTTCGTTACCGGTGGTTAAATCGGCGGGATTTAAGGGACGTTCGGAGATTGCGTCGACACGGCGGCGGGGAACGGGTGCGTCGGGTGAGGAGTTGATTGCTCCGGCGACCGACATGGTTTAGAAGGGGAAATGGAAGAGAGATACAGAGGAGAGAGAGAGAGAGAGAAAGAGAGAGAGAGGGATGATTTAGTTTTTTGGGGGTTACGTGGCAATGTTCTGACTTTCTTCTTCTTGTCAATATAAAGCCCCACCGTCACCGTGAAGTTTGGTGGAAGCTGAGAGACGCCGAGTCTCGTTTGTTTGTTTGTTTTTGTTTGTCAGCTTTTTATGTTTTGGGCATGTGCGTTTTATATTTTTTTTCTTTTGTCGTCATTGAGTGCGATTTATATTTTATGTGACCGTTCTAACCATTTCGTTTTTCTACCGACCGTTTGCATTATTTTTTTACGGATAATAACTTCCAGGATTCATTCATCATGTATGTTATCACATGGTTTAGACCATCTCCAAATGGTTAGTTCTATTTTCTCTTTTTTTTTTTAAATAGAGTAATTAAAATTGAGTTATACTCTATTTTAGAATGTAAAAATTTTAAAAGATGAAGAATCCCTCTATTTCATATTATTGAGGACGATTGATTAGCCTATAGATGTATGTTGTTTCTCTTTTAATTATAGAAATATAGCTGTAGCATTTATTTTGTTATTTTTATTTTTGTAATTGTATGTTATTTGGGTGTAGAAAAATATTACAATTGCTAAGACACTTTAATAATTGCTAAAACACTTTAATAACTTCCAGAATTCATTCATCATGTATGTTGTTATCACATTGTTTAGAACATCTCCAAATGGTTAGTTCTATTTTATTTTTTGTTTGAATAGAGTAATTATAGAGTTTTGACCAAAAAAAGAGTAATTATAGAGCAAAAAGTTATACTTTATTTTAGAATGTAAAATTTTTAAAAGATGAAGAATCCCTCTATTTCATATTAATATTGTATATTTTCAGATATTTTAACTTTTTGATAAATGCATTATTTAAGATTATCAATTTAAATAATATTACTAATTCGATAAACTTAATTAATTTTCATAAATTTTATATTTTATTATTAGCTAAATTTTATCGAAAACATATGAAATGTACTTTTGTGAAACATTTGTTTCAGAACTTCTATTAGTATAAGTTTTGTTTTGATTTTATTACTATAAACAGGAATCTCATAAAGGGTTAGTGACGCATACATAGACTAATCGAGACAAGGTGAAACATCTTAATCCTACCTCCGTCACAGTTTTCTCAACACAAACCGATTTCGTCTAGATGGATACATGTAGTATGATAATTCTAAATACTGTATCTTGTTCAAATTCATGAATCTCTTTTCTTTTTGCTAAAAAAAATTTATGAATCTCGTAAATTCAAAATACATGTTGCTTAGTATCTACTCTGTCCTAGTCTCTTACAACAATGCCTAGTCTGGATTTAATCATTTTCACACCTCACATCACATGTATCTCCATAATAGAAGTGACATATATGATCGTCCACATGCTATCACGATAATGACTAACATTCACAGTCGAATCATACAATATATAATACTGATACAATTCGATGCACATTGCCCGTAGTTTTTTATTTTGTCATCAATAATAGGTCTATAACCAATTAATCACTGACTTTCATTCTCAGACCTCTAACAAATATTTTATCTAAGGACATTCCACGCTTGTTAAATTATTTAAATCATTAGATTTTTATTCCTGTCTGATTATCTAAACTATTAGTATTTCTGTTTTACTTTATTTGATGCTTACATATTTTTTTGTAAAATAAATGATTTTTCATTATTCTAGATAAAATAGTTAATGTTGCTTTTTGAAAATTTGTAACTAATTATATAACAGTACGTATATGAATGGTGACCAAAAAACGACGAGATAATATATTTTCTAACATTTTTAAAAATTTTGACCATTTACAGGAAACATTTTTTTCTATTTTTTCTCAGTCATTTTACTCTAAAGTAATATAGGACAATATTATCTTTTATTAAATATGATAAAGAATAATCATTATTCATCAATTCCTAAAATTTTATTTTCTATTCGTTTCTAATATTTTTATAATGGTTCCCAGTTAGATATATTATTTTTTATTGGTTGAATTAATTTTACTTAGTAATATATTAATAATCAAGATAAATTATCTAAAAGTTACATGTACATTAAATTTAAACACCAAATAAAATGAAACAAAGAAGGAGTATAATTTAATTGTTTGACATTAAAGAATAGAATTTTGAAATCAATTAATATATCAAAAATTAAGAAATGTTATTAAGTTTTTAAATGAAACATGTGGAGATTTAAATATTTTTTAAAAAAAAAAAGAAACGAGATACTCAAAATACTTAAATATCAGCCTAACTTAGAAAATTTGAGATAATTTAAGAGTGATAGATAAATCTCAATCTACCTGGTGTGGTGTCAGCATTTGTGTTTGACTCTTTTTCACGTTAATCACAAGGAATTAACTAAAATCTTAGTGGAAGATTAGTCTGCACACACACACCAGCAAACTATCTTATATAATAAAGCGCTGCCGAAGAAAGACGATCTTTTACTAACTGAAACTCTCGGCGTCAAGTTGCGTTATCGTCGTCACTCTTCCCGAGATTCGAAACCCTAACTTTCTTCGTAACTTCCTGGATCGTCGAAGGATGGTAGCTGATAGCAAATCCGACCTCTCGTTGCCTAAAACATTCGCCTGCAGTGCCTTCGCTGCCTGCATCGCCGAGGTACTCTACTTATCCCGATTCCTCCATGCGTATTTAGATTCTTATTCTCTTCTCGCTGAATATGCTTCGATTTGTACGCACAAGCAAATGTAATGCAAAATTCGCATCAGGTTGATCTTATAGCTAGAGCATCGTGCTGTTAGATTCTGTTTACCGTTGCTGCTCATGTTTAGTTTCGATTGAATCGATTCGATTTCAAGGATCGGAAAGGAGAATATTCCATCTCGATTGTGTTGAAAACGGTCAGATCTGTTGCTAGGATTGAGTTTTAGCGTTTGGATTGTAATTATAGTTTTGATATGATTCTTGCGGAAAGGAATACGAAATTTCGTAATGGAATCGATTTTTGTATATAATGCGACGCTAATTGTCTCCTCTGCTTAGCTGTGTGTTGCGTTATCTGTTTCTGAGATTGTAGGCACATATGTATTGCGAATTTTCCATGAAAATCCCGATCATCTTCGTTTGTCATCGTATAGCTTAGATGTTACAGGAATATATTCTATATACCTTTTCTCCAGATCATGTGCTAATGTTTAGTTTCGAGGGAACTGATTCGATTTCTACAATATGAAGGAGAATATTCCACCTTGAGTGTGTTAAAACGGTCAGATCTGTTGCTAGGATTGAGTTTTTTGGCGTTTAGATTGCAGTATTTGACGATGTTAATCAAGATTTGGATATGATTCTTGCGAAAATAGTATGAAATTTCATGATAGAATCGATTTTGTTTATAATGCAACACAAAACTGTATCCTCTGCTTAGCTGTGTGTTGCGTTATCTGTTTCTGAAATTTGACTATGCAATCAAATTATGGATCACAGGTATGTACGATTCCGTTGGACACTGCGAAAGTTAGGCTTCAGCTTCAAAAGTCTGCCATAGCTGGAGATGTCACTCTGCCTAAGTATCGAGGATTGTTGGGAACTGTTGGTACCATTGCAAGGGAAGAAGGGCTTCGTTCGCTATGGAAAGGTGTTGTTCCCGGATTGCATCGTCAATGCTTGTTTGGTGGTTTAAGGATCGGAATGTATGAGCCGGTAAGTTTCAAGTTTTACTTCTTTATGGCTCTATACAACTTGTTAGTCATCGTAAGGCTTAAACCAAAGCTACTGTTTTGCTTAGGTTAAAAACTTGTACGTTGGGAAAGACCATGTAGGGGATGTTCCATTGAGCAAGAAAATCCTTGCTGGTTTGACTACAGGTGAGCATAGTGTTAGAAGAAACTAATGATGTATCTTATCATCTTCATCATTTAAGTGGTGTGTTGTTGTCCGACTCTCAGGTGCGCTGGGTATCATGGTAGCGAACCCCACGGATCTTGTGAAAGTTAGACTTCAGGCTGAAGGGAAACTACCTGCAGGTGTGCCAAAACGGTATTCTGGATCGCTGAATGCGTATTCAACTATTGTTAGACAGGTATTTATCCCACCATGGAAGTTGAGGTTACGTATTAATTTGCTTAAACGCTGCTTTATATCTTTTTTTAAATTTGGCTCTGACAGGAAGGAGTCCGAGCTCTTTGGACTGGTCTTGGACCTAACGTAGCAAGAAACGCAATCATCAATGCTGCTGAACTAGCGAGTTACGATCAAGTGAAACAGGTATAGAAAACAAACTATAACCCCTGCGTTTGTCGTCTAACTTAAGGATCCAGATGTTTTAACCAACGTTCTTGTTGTTTTTTTCTCTATCAGACAATCTTGAAGATTCCAGGTTTCACTGATAACGTTGTCACGCATATTCTATCTGGACTGGGAGCAGGATTCTTTGCTGTCTGCATTGGTTCCCCTGTTGACGTGGTATGATATCTATCTACACATGACGTTTAACCCATGAGAGTTTGTTCCTCTATGTGTCCAGATTTTATTCTTGAATCTTGTTGTGTGGCACAGGTTAAGTCAAGAATGATGGGAGATCCTTCGTACAAAGGCACTATTGATTGCTTCGTCAAAACTCTGAAGGCTGACGTAAGAAACCCTTCTTCTCCGTTCTCTCTAAGAAATCTTGTTCTAAACATATAACCCTTGATAATGTTTACAACACTTTGAGTTTTCTCCTGTTCAGGGTCCTATGGCATTTTACAAGGGTTTCATCCCCAACTTTGGACGTCTTGGCTCATGGAACGTCATCATGTTTTTGACCCTCGAACAGGTAAATGACCTAATGCAACTTTTACTGTATCAAACAATAACAGAAACCTCTCTTTTTTTAATCACTGTTTTTAATACCGTTTATCCAGGCAAAGAAGTTTGTCCGGGAACTAGATTCGTCCAAGAAAAACTGAGAAACAAAATCTTAACCAGAGAGACAATAAGAGCAACAATACGTTTCATCTTAATTTCGGTGGTCGAGAGAGGCCAAAACTTCATTGAATATTGTTTTCGGAATAGGGAAGTCGTTTTCAAGCAAAACTATGAAATAAATTTGTGTGAGTTGCTCATATATTGACTGTACCCTTCAAACATTTATCAAAAAGATACATTTTCTTCCCTTGCACAAAACTGAATAACCAAAAAAAAGAAATCCGGAGTCAAAGAGACAGTCTCAGCTCAGTTTCTTATGTTCCGGATAAGCCCATATCTCGAGTCTAAGATAAAGCTCTTTAGATTTGTTGTAGATGAACACCATAGATCCATCTATGTGATCTTCGTATCTCTCATAGAAAGCTGGAACTACCATTACCACCAAAACCCCTGCCAAAAATAGCCACAGTTTAGTGAATCTTCCAAGCTTAAACCAGTCCAAGTCTCTGAGAGCTATTTACTTACCAGTGTGGCAAAGTGTTTGAAAATCCATGAGGCTTCCAATGAATGCTACGAGAAACAGATAGACTGCTACTTTGATAAACATCTCTGAGTCTCTTCCCATTGCAATGTCATACGATACTTGAAACAGTTTATTCACATGGATGCGCAACAACTTGGAAGCTTCTTCAGCCATTGCTTCACTTACTTGAAACTCTGGTAATGCCGGTGACGGCCTAAGAGCCCATGGAAATATATAACAAGAAATTATAAAAGAAAAATATTTTTTATTACAGTGGATACCTTGACAGAGACATTTTTGGTTTTACCTGTTGAGGATGGATGCAGATTTGGACCAGAGGAAGAGAATAGAGAGCATGAGGAGAAGAACACTTGAAATAAGAGTGAGGATTGTATAGGAAAATGTCTCAAACACCATCCATGATCCTATTGTTACTGTCACTATACCAACACTCACATTTTTTTTCCTCCACAGCATCACATCTGCAACTGCAGATTCATTTCACAAGAAATAAGGTTACACAAGTGACAGATCACTTAGCTTCTATAATTGATTCACCTACCAATGCCACCTCCCAGAATCTCATGTACAGTCCTCTCTCTCTTGAACAACTTTTCCGAAGAACTCATTCTGAAAAGAACCGGATTTGGACTTAGATTTTCTTAGATCCCAAAAACTACTCAGATATAAGGTCAGAAACAGATCATCAAGTGCAGATGAATCACAAAGGCTAAAATCGAAGAGAGAACGGCATGAATCAGAAGAAGAGAGTAATAAACAAAAAAGGTGATGAGACTAAAGTTGGGTCATCACCAGCATAAACTTTGAATTTAATAAACTAATAATAATTCAAAGCTATGCTCTGTAAGGAAAAAGAGAAAGTGTGTGTTGGCCTCTTGATGTATTATCACCTTCCAGCCTAAAGGTGTTATCCCTTCTAGTCCATGTTTTTAACAACTGTAAAAATGGTCGTATTATCAAAGTTAGTAATCTATTTAGTTTTGTCAAAACCAATTAATTGTTTAACTAAAAATATTGACCAAAAAATACTGAATTCAAAACAACAGAAGCAGTATTTATCATAGATCAGAAGAAAAAGTTTTATCTATTTTTTTGGGGAAAACGACCTATTTCCACACAAAAAGTATCATATAGTACCAGTTCCACACGATCTTTCAACCTCGTCTTAATTGCCCATATTAAAAGTTTGACAACCTATTTCCCCCCAATAATAAATTTCGAAACCCGAACCCCCACATCTTCGGTTATTTAACGATTCAGTGGTTCATAAGAGGTTAACCAAAACCGAAAGACATAAAATAACCCGACCAGAGATCCGATATATTCATCCGGTTCGAATCCATGTTTTAAAAACACCCAATTATACAATCCCTAACAATCGACGTATCCAGAAACTCTCTCCTTCATCTTGTGATAATTAAAGATGAGCAATGACAGTGGAGCTTCGACAGGAACATCAGGAGTTCGAGGAAGAGGACGAGTGGTTGGTGTGCCGAAGAGATGCTGGTGTGGAGAACTCGTGGTAGCGAGAATGTCGAAGTCTGATGCTAATCCCTATCGACGATATTACCGTTGTGCATATGCGGTGGAGAGAAAGGTAAGTGTGATGAATCTGATATTCAATGTTCATATAGCATAGATTTGAAGAAATATTGTTGCTTTGTATATGTAGCTTAGCAATGATAACCACTCATACAAATGGGTAGATGAGGCTTTGGCAGATGAGATAGAGACATTGGGGATGAGGACTGGAAGACTTGAGCAGCAAACCCAAATTGCAAATTTGGAGGTAGAGAAGCTGCGGTTTGAGAAAGAAATTCTCGAAAAAGTGGAAGGAGTTGTGGCTGAAGCAAAGTCTGAGTTAAAGAAACTGATGGTTATTGTTGCTCTAGGTTGTTTGATCATTGTCGTGTGTGGTAAGCTAATAGTTTAATGTGGGATGAAGATGTGTGCTTAGTGATTTAAGATATGTGATGTTGTTTAAGTTGTTGACGATGTGTGCTTAGTGATTTATGATATGTGATATTGTGTAAGATGTTGAACATGTGTGTTTAGTTATTTAAGATATGTGTTTCTGGTTTTTGATCAAATATTTGTGTGTTGTTACATGTTTTCTAAGAAGCAATTTAAGAGAAAACAGAAAATTTGATCAATATCATACATCACATTAAGCACCCTTAAAACATTCTTAAATTCGACAAAGTAGTACCTAAACACACCAAAAGAGGTTCTTAAAGCCGATAAAGTAGTACAACAACACACTAAAATAGGTTTAAAAGCAACAAAAGATCATGAAAACCTGTCTTAAAAGCAGCAGAAAAAACTCAAAACAAGATTACTAAACCACATCTTAATTTTCTAGTTGAGTGCAAGCTCCTTGAGAAGATTCAGGCTGAGAAGACTCGTTATCCAAAGAGGCCTGAAAAATATAATACAATACAACTTTCAGTCATAGAAGAATATAGAATACATGGTTTTCAAAGGTTTGAAACATACCTTTTTAGGTTTCTTGTTATGGAAACGTGAGTTATGATTTGCAGCCTTGCAGATCCCACAATGCATTATTCGCTTCAACAACTTATCTGTCTTTTTCACCGGCGACTCATTAATGCCTCTCTTTCTCTTTTTGTCAGCTTTAGTAACTTTCTTGCGACCTGGCTGATCAGGAACTTCATGCTCAAGAATAGGAGGATCTGGTCCCACTGGCCAAAATTTGGCTCCTCGCAAGGGAACAATACCGTCAACATAAGTGTTTCGCCATGTTTCTGTCCTAAACCAGTGCTCGACATAGTCTTGAGCTTCTAAACCTTTCTTCAACATAACACCGTAGGCGTGCTCACAAGGAATACCAGTGATCTCCCATCTACGGCATGTACAAGTTCTATTGCCCAAGCTTACTCTATATGCACAACTGTTGAGACTAGATTCATATGTCTTGTTTGTTGACGGTCGAACAATATATTCTGAAGCTTTCTTACGCAAAGTCTCAAGAGTGTCTACCACATATGGTGTGCAAAGGCCTTTGTAATTGGTGGCAATCACATCTCGTTTCGCTATACGAACCATGGCCAAGCGAGCAATTGTCTCAAGCATCGGCACATAAGGTTTGTCTCGGGCTTTACCTATGGTGTTGTTAAATGACTCCGTGGAATTGTTTTCCACATCCTCACAACATGGTCCAAGCTTGTGGAATGCTCTTACCCAAGTCTCCGGCTTCGACTTCATCACATCATCGTATATTTCTTTGTCATAGGCCAATATCTTTGATAGATTTACCTTGTAATCACCTTCATTGTAGCTCCAACCAAGGTTCCAAATCAGTCGTTTTAGTTCCGGTTTCTTTCCATGTGCATTCTTCAGGTTACCATAAATGTGTCTCACACACATCCTATGTTCAATACGAGGCAATTCCATCTTCACGGCAGCAATCAATCCCTACAACAACAACAACAAGAATTTCATGAAAACAGAAACATATGCTAATGTAGACAATTAAGATCGTTACCTTTTGGCGATCAGAAACAAGTACAAAACCATCTCCATCGTTTAGTCCTAGATCAACTTTGACCTTCTTTATAAACCACCGCCAATTTTCCTTGTTCTCGACTTGTACCACAGCCCATGCGATTGGGTATATTGCATTATCAGCATCACGACCCAAAGCCACCAGCAACTGACCTTTCAACTTTGACTTCAAGAAAGTCCCATCTACTCCTATGAGAGGTCTACAATTTTTTTTCCAGTTTTTCCTAAGTATATCAAAACAGACATAGAATCTGTTGAACACATCAAAACCTTTCTCGTTTTGCACGCAATCTAACTCAACTGACGAATTCTCATTTGACACCATTATCTCTGAGCAATAATCACGAAGGCGGCTAAACTGCTCATCATACTCTCGCTCTATCCATCTTAACGCTTTGTTCCTAGCATGTTGACATTGAGGCCTTGTCACACTAAGCTTCCATTTTTCCATAACCAACTCCTCAATCTTCATTGGCATAAAGTACTCGGGTTCTTCTCGAATCTTGTCAACAAACAGCCGTGCAATTACCGGAACTTTCAGAAGCTCACATGTACCAGTGGGAACACAACTATGAGCTTCCTTAAATATCTTCACCTGCCACTTGTTAGGAGACTTTTCCGAAGTTGAGCAGTATATGCGCCAACTACAGCCTTTCCCCGAACACACAAACTCCAGCTTCGTCTTATCATACCTGTTTTGTTTGATGTTTCGACCAGTTCTCAAGGCATAGTCTACCACAGCTTCCTTGAACGCGATACCACTGATGAATACTTGTCCTTCATACAAGTGACCATTGCCTCTCCTAATATCTCTGCGCCTATAGATTGTCCTCTGAATTTCATCTTCTCCTTCTTCATCATCCTCTGTCTCCGGATACTCGTCGTGTCTAACTGAAGGTTCATCTACGAATTCACCAACATATTTTTCAATGTCGAAGTCATTACGCTCACGTCGATTTTCACCATCAGAATCGTAACCTTGGTCGAATTCAGGGACATCATTCCACTCAACATTCACATCAGTCCATACTTCCTCAGACATTCTACAAACAGAAATTCGAAATTGAAACAGAGAGTAAAAAAAAATTGATTCAATCTAAACAAATTATCATAATAAAAACTCCAAAAAGAAGAAGATAAGGCGACAAAATCACCTGATCTAATCGATTAGCCAGAAAGAATCTCCACAGTCGATGCTTCAAAGTTTCAGTTTTTAATCGCCTTGGGTTCACGACAAGTTAGAGATAAACAGAGAACTGGATCTGATTTTTTTTAATTAAAACCGGTTAGCAGGTAGGTTAATTAAATTATGGTTTATCATCACCAATCGGGTCATAAACGGGTCGTCTTAGGTTTAGTTAGGTTTTCTGTTGGTTAGATTAAACTTAATCGGGGATATGGGGGTTCGGGTTTCGAACTTTAATATTAGGGGGAAATAGGTTGTCAAACTTCTAATATGGGTAACTACGACGAGGTTGAAAGATCGTGTGGAATTGGTACTATATGATACTTTTTGTGTGGAAATAGGTCGTTTTCCCATTTTTTTTGGCACCTATCTTTTCTTTTTAAATTTCCTAAATGAATATATAAAGAAATAGTTGAAACATTTACCATTTCAGTATTTAATCAAAGGAGACACTGGGCTTGGAGTGTGGCTTGTTTAGATCTAATTTTAAGATTGTCAGAAGTAAAAATGGGTTGATCAGAATTTACCAAAAAAATAGAACTCAAACAAAACACCATATTACAAACCATTTGGTTTCTGTTCAATGTAAGCTTCTATGTTGTTCTGTATGTAAAATTGTTCATATCAAAAACAAAAACAAAAAACATAAAAAACAAGTGAATGTTCCTTCACTCACATCAATGAAAATGCCATGTTCTCTATCTTCTCTGCTACTTTTCTTTCTCAGTTTCCTCTTGAGAAGTCCCAACAGTTTGTTTCTCAGTTTCCTCTTGAGAAGTCCCAACAGATCCAGGATTAGCACCAGCCGCACAAGCATCTAACAAACTCGCTGCAATCGCTGCCTTCAAGTCATCATCCTCCATCTCTGAAAAAGCCCTCACTTCCTCCCTTGACAATGCCTCATAAGGCCTCTGTTGATCAACATTATCACTAGTTCTGTTTCCACTCGCAGAAGAAGAACTCCTAACCGCGCCAGTGGTCTTTAACAGCCTCTCTGCATCCTCAGGAGAAAGCCACTGACCAAACCCGTTTGAAGCCTCAGAAGAAGACAAGGGACACTCCTGTGGGAAGTTTCCTGTCACTATGAAGATGCTCCATCCTGAGCCTCTGAGAGAGTCGAGAAACGCAGAAAGGTAGAATTTCGACAGGTGCTGCGGTGCAGCGAGGAGGCTGTCAAAGTTATACCATTCTCCATTCACTTTCCTTATGCAAAACCAATGGTCATGCAAGTGGCAGATGAAAGCGTTTTCAAGCTCAGGGTCTATCTGCGCAGGCTCTGCGTCACGGCAATTGAGCGGAATCACTTGTAAATTCCACACTTCCAATGCCTTTTGCAAGACCTGATCAATCAAAATACAAGTTTCATTAGTGTAAAGAAATATGAAGCTTTAGATACAACACAGATCACATAAACCTAGAAAAATCGCTTCTATCCTTATACGTTTAAAAATGGTATGTCAATCTTCTACATTTTAATCTCAACACACAAAACTTGCAAGCAAAACTGACTCGTGTCTCAGAAGACTTATCAAGCTACTAGCTTTCAAGGTATACAGGAATCATTGATGATAAGATACTAGTTACAAGAGACAACCATGATCAAAAACCTGAAGTGACTCAAAGATATAAAAACCTAAAGTCTCTGATCTCATGTATCAACATACTAATCAAGCTACTACCTTTCAAGCTATACAGGAACCATAGGTGATAAGATACTTCTTACACAAGACAATCATGATCAAACCTGAATCGAGTCAAAGCTACGAAAACCTAAAAGTCCAAGAATTCACCATTACTAATCTCAATTGAATACTTCTGTAAATCAACTTGATTCAATCTGTATCACACTTATCTATTAAAAGTTCAAATCTTTAAACTTGTGCATCAATCTTCAAGATCACAGATACGAATTCAAAAAGGTTTCCAAATCAAATTCACCACGAAAAATCGAAACCCTAAATCCCCCAAAATTCAAGAAATGCCAATTGTAACCAACTTGTAACCTCAATTCACTACTTATACAAAAGTCCAAATCTTTAATCATCAAGATCACAGATATGAATTCAAGAACTCGAAACCCTAATTCCACGAATTCAAGAAACGCCAATTGTAACCAACTTGTAATCTCAATTCATTACTTAAATAAAAAGTTCAAATCTTTAATCTTCAAGATCACAGATATCAATCCAAGAAATCAAAACCCTAATTCCCACGAAAATCAAGAAACGGCAATTGGTATCAACTCGTAATCTCAATTCATCACTTATACAAAAAGTTCAAACCTTTAAACTTGTACAATCAATTCACAACGTTTCCCACGAAATCGAAACCCTAAATTCAAAGAAATGTCAATTCTCCTACCTGGATACTGAAGTCGCCGCCGAGAGAAACGTTATGAGACTCCTCAGAGAAGAAATCGCCGGCCGCAAAAGTTCCCGCGGCGGCGCCTTCGAGCATGACCTGGCGCTCCTTCCCATCGAGATCGGATGCGACGGCGGCGAGATCGAATTCGGAGAAGAAAGGTCCCTGGAGGACGGTGTTGACGCAGTGGACGGCGCAGAGATTGGCTTCTTGAACCTCGTGGTACAAGATTCCTCCGTTGCTAGGTCGATCCATCGCTGATTGAGATTGGAATCAAAACCCTAATCTCCTTTAGATTCCGTGAGGATGTGTTTATATATAAGATGGAGAGATGTGAAAGTCTTTGCCTTCAAGCAATTAGAGAGAGGAAGCAATGGGAGAGAGAAGATGGAAGTTAGAAATTAAAATATTTTAGACGCTCCTTTTAGTTATCCTTTTGATATAAAAATGTTATCCCACGTCATTTGACATGTGTCATGATTTTTTTTTTTATATAAAATTGTTCTCTTTATTAAGCTTAAATAATTAAATTTAAATACTTGGATTTGACTTATGTATTTAAGTGCTTTTATTTTTTACACATTTAGCTTAGCACACAACTAGATTTTGACCCGCTCAACCGAGCGGGTGTTTAATTTCATATATATATGTATCATTATTAGTATATATTATTAATTATATTCATATCTTTAAATGTCTATTTATTGTTTTTTTGTCAAGCAAATGTTCATTTATTTATGCTTACTAATTTTAGATAATATATTGTTGTATATATATATATATATAAAAATTTAAGATATGTTAATTTTTATACATATATTATATAGTGTACTATGTTAACCCGTTTTGACAACATATTATATTATTTTAATATAAATCTAATATTTATGAAACAAAAATATATTAATATATCATGTTCATATAATTTATTAATTGTCATTAAATGTAATTAGTAATTAAATTTTAATTTCGTTTTGATTATAAAGAAAAAGGCAGTTATATAAACATTTTAATTATATATAATGATACTAACAGTTTAAATTGATTAATTTTCAAAAATGCATTTTACATTGTAAATAAATAATATTGATTTCATGACTTATTTTATGCATGGATTTTTTTTTTAATTTATACCATTATAAGTCATAGCTTTAAATATGTCTAGCATATAACATTAAAATTTATGTCATTCATTTTTAACACAAACTAATAAAAATAATTGACATATTCCAACTTTCAGTGAAACACAAAACTAATAAAAAAAATTATATTCTTATTTAACTCGACTTTACTTGTGAATAAAATTCACTTGTGTCTTTTTCTAATTACAATGAATTGATATCTATTCATTTTTTAAAATTTAGTATATTTTTTTAAAAAAGATTCTAGAAGATTTTGTTATAATTCTCTTTAAAATATTTATCTTATTTCAAATAAAGAAAATATATCAAAAGATATTGTAATTAAGTTAAGTAAAATGTTATTAAGATATAAGTTAAATATTACTTCCTAGGAAAGTTCATTTTCTAAAATATAACACATGAAGAGAAGTTGTGACTTCTCTTTTAATATAATAGATAACAGAAAATTATAAAAACAAACCAATTTTAATATTTTGGTTTCTGATATATAATATAGCATATCTCTATAATATTATTTGAGAAGTCACTTTCTTAGGTGTCGCGCTCACGTTAACTCTCACGCTGGTTGATTACTATGATACCCCTAATGAATTAAAAATATAATTAAATATTATTTCCTTTTTAAAAATTTCCAAATAACAATATAAAATAAAAAGGAAACATTTATAAAATTTACAAAACTATTTAAAAACGAAAATATAAGTATATTTTAATAAAAAGGAAAATTCACAAAATAGTAATAATTAATTTAAATATATTTTAAATATCATAAAAAAAACCTTTGAAGTAATAAAATACTTTATATCTATATCTTCTTAGATAAAAAAAAATAATATCTGTACATAATGAGATTTCATAAAAAAAAAATTCACACAAAAAATATTGCTATTAGAAAAAGAAATACCTTAAAAAATAATTTTAAACAATAAAATATATATATATTTTCAAAATAATTATGATTACATAAAATAATCAACTAACATAAACTGATATATGTTTAACTGAAATTTTTTTATAATTAGTATTATTGAAATTATTTTTTTAGTATATTTATTTGACTATAATATTTTACAATTACAGTAAAAATATAAATTCTATTTTACTTATATATTCTCAAAAACAATCACGTTTTACTGACTATTTTAAGAGATACTAAAAACAAAACTAAAAATAAATTTAATGATAAACATCTTTTGATCAAGTAACTACAATTATTTTAAAATATCATAACACTATATAATTTAACGAGGTAGATATATTATATTTTAATAGTTAAAATTAGTTGTTCTAAGAATAAGGATTCTGATTTACTTAAGTATTTTGATTATGGTTATATTAAGTTTCACAAACATAAAAACAGAAAATAACTACAATTATTTTAAAATACCATAACACTATATAATTTAACGAGGTAGATGTATTATATTTTAATAGTTAAAATTATTTGTTTTCTTAATAATCTTTTAATTTTTATTTTTTTGTTTTTATGTTTGTGAAACTTAATATAACCATAGTCAAATACATAAGCAAATCAGAATCCTTATTTTTAAAGTTATTTAAAATAAATTTCAGGTTACCATCCAAACAATCTAAAGCATAAATTTATTTAGAATTTATAAAATATGTTAACTATTGTAAATATTGATATGTGTTCAAAAATCTTCTAGAAATTCATTAGTTACTTATGTATATAATTTAGAATCAGAAACTTTAGTTTTTATTTTTTTCCTTCTAAGCACAAAAAAATCTTAAGTTATATATAATCTTACTAAATATATTTATATTTCTAAGATAACAACCAACATAAACGCAAATAAGACAATTAATCAAAAATTTAATATTTTAAAATATAAAAGATAATAGTAGAATTCATATAAATAGATAGAATCCAATATATCTAAATGATAACTAAATCGACCGTAAAAAAATAAAACAGACTAAATATAACATATCTAAGATTATATATAATTAAAGTAATATAATATTATAATAAAAATTAGACATACAAACTATAAATTAATTTAAAAATTAAAGTAAATATCACTCAGTTATTATTGTATATTTATTTTATAAATATACATGTCCGTGCATGAGCACGGGAAAATCACCTAGTCTAGAAATACTTAAAATTTTGATTTGGTTATTTATATCTTACCTTTTTCTTTAAAATACATTTTTTTTTCTCTCCGGAGCCATTTGTTTTCTAAGCAAATCTTGGGGTACTCATCTAATTGACCCAAATAAGAAAAATTTATTAGTTTCCAACTATTCAGATTGTCCAGAGTTCAGAAGTTTTTTAAAAATCAAATAAACATTTTTATAGACAAGTGGTAGCATTATTTAGGAACCATACAAATACAATCATGTATATATTTTTTTTTTGTTGAAACACTTTTACAAATCACAAGCAAATACTTTTAAGGTTTTGAACCAAAATCTAAAACAACAGTGTAACCTATAAATTTTGTACATTTTTCACACTTAGTTACATATACCGGTCCTGACATGGGAAAGACCAGAAGCAATTTTTTAAAAATTGGCCATTTTTATAAAACCGTTTATATACCATAATAATAATTTTCTTCTAAAAAATGCTGATTTTTTCAAATATTTTTTTAGGGCCGGAAGCTGTTGCTTGTAATGCTTCCCTTCAGGGCCGGTACTACATAGAGCTCTCCTAGATATTCTTTACATTCTTTTACACTTAATTAAATAGCATCATCTTGTAAATGTTCACTTTCATTTTGATCAATAAATTTGAAATTTCATAAATTAGAAAAGAAAAACAGTGTAACCTATAAAATAGAAGGCTTAATCTTATTATAAGATGTGTTTACATAGAGAAAGTATATGTGAGGTGAGTAGGGATTATGTATTGGCTAATCTATCCTTTACATATATCTCTTTGCATACAGTTTATTTCATGAATGTGCTCGACATGTAGCTGTCTTGTACTTGTAGCGTTTAGAAATCCACAGGTACACCAAGAAGTTGAGTAAACTAAGAGCTGCAAACAGAAAGAAAAAGCAATCCAGATGTCCCCGGTTCAATTTATCCGGTATCCAACTTGGTTTACCCTTCTTCTTAGTCATTTTCATCACAACCGTAACAAGAACCGTGCTCAAGTAGTTCCCAAGCGCTTCAGTGGTCAAAGACAAAGCCGAGCAGAGACTTATCATTGCATCAGGCGCTTGGTCATAGAAAAACTCAAGCTGACCTATAAAAGTGAAAACCTCTACCCACCCAACAAGTAAATACTGAGGTATCTGCCAGAAAATCGACATGGGAATCTTTTTCTCGTCATATGCGTTGTGAGTTTTGACGTAGTCGAGCCTTACGACCTCCAAGACCCCTGCAGTGATCGAGATCACGAGACCTATTCCCATACGTTGAAGCTGAGTGAAGCCACGTTCTTGATGTGTGAACTTTCTTGCGAACGGGACAATGAACTTGTCGTAGACAGGGGTCCAGAAGAGTACACTGACCGTGGTGAAATGCGAGAGTGATTCTGATGGGATTACGAAGTGTTTCCCCATGTGTTGGTCCATTGTGTTTCCTTGTAAAACGAACAATGTGTTAAGTTGGCTGTACACTGTGGCAAAGACTATCCCTGAGGCCCAAAATGGAAGAAGAGTGATTATGCACTTGAGCTCTTCGACTTGTGTTAACGAACAGAGTCTCCAAGGGTACACTTCACCGTCGTGGATGCTGTCGGATTGACACTCAACCGCTGCTTTATCAAAAAACCTAACTTGTTCAACACTTATGTTAGAGAACCTCATAAGAAAGATGGACAAAGATGTAATTAGGCCTGACCATTTCAGATATTGGTTCAGCTTATTTTGAATTTGGATTTTTTTGGTTTTAGGGATATAGGATTCATCTGGTATTTAAGAAATTTGGTTCAGTTTGAATAATAAGATTGAGAACCGGCCGGGTAATATCTGAAATACATTTGGGTCCAATTCTTTTTTTTTTTAATAACACTGGTTTGATTAAAATGAGCAAGGTGATATAATAGTAGCAAACAATAAGAGAAAGATAAGATGTCAGTAGACACCAAACAAAACAAGGAGGAGATCGTACCAAACCCCTTTCTTACTGAGCCTCCAAAACGAGAAGATGATGTAGCCACGCTGGAGCATTTCGAGCGATATATGACTGGTATCGCCGGTCTCGTGTGACGCTTAAAGCAATAGCCGTCGCAGCTTTTTTTATTACTCGAGTTTTTTTATTACTCGAGTTAAAAGTCGGATAATCAAATTTTTTGGGATTAAGTATCAGGTTTTTGCGGATTTTCGAATAAAATTACAGGATAAATCATACAATTTAAATATTTGGGATAAAAGATATTCAAATAATTTATTTTTTCGAATATATAATATTTGAGATTTCAGGTTTGATTTACTTATATTAATAAAAAGAAATATTGATATGAAAAAACATATTTACTTTTACTACTTTATTTTTGTTGAAAAAGAGAAAAAACGTAACACGATTGGTTTCTCATATGGTTTAAGAGATTTTATTTATTTAAACCCCTTATTGAATTGCTAAAATACTGACGCCGTGATGCGATGATTCGTCTTTTCGCTAATACAAACTTCGTTTTTTTATGTCCTATCAACCCCAGAAGGAACACACTTCATAATACAAACTTTAATAACTCAAATCGCTAACCACACATTATTCTCTAGCATGCCTCATCTTCACTTGTATTTTGTTTCTTACTTTGTCTTTTTTCTTCATCTGATGATTGTCGCCTTTCTTGCTTTCTCCCAACATCGGTTTGCAGCAAGTTATCCGTGTTACTGTCTTCAGTCACTTTATCAAATTCACTTCTCATTTCCTGCTTCAAAACAAGTTCACTAAACACCAGTAAGTAACAATGACAAATATTATACAATGTGAAGGATTAATAATATAATTAATTAAAATGTTAGATGGATGTTTAAGATGTTGGTAAAATACCGGAATTTTCCCAACAATCATATGAGCTTTGTAGTAAACATCTTTGACTTGGTTTTCATCACCCCAAGCTTCCTCAAACTTGGTTATAAGATCTTCATCAACAAGCTCCACTCCTTGCTCCTTGGCCTTCATAGCAGGCTGCCAAGATTTCAAGAACCCTATGAACCCTTTAAGAGAAAGCTTATGCGGTATGTCAAGCCTAACAGGCTTTCCCTCAGATCCCATCCCTATGCTCTCAAAAGGAAACGGCAGCGTATTATAACTATCAAATGCCAAATTCATAATAGGAGTTCTAAAAGGAAGTGTGGAGTCAACAAGGCTCTTCATTATGGGATCTATCTCTGGCGAGATTATGATATCGTTGTAGACCCAAACAGCTATTAGACCACCTTCTTTACGTAGTACACGTTTTGCAACGTTGTAAAATGTGGTTAAGTCGAAAAAATGGACAGCTTGTGCAGCAACTATGAGATCCATTGAGTTTTCTCCACCGATTAGAGCTACCATTTCGTCTTCTGACATGGTTTTTGGAGTGTGATGGTAGCTGATTCTTGAGTGTTTGATCGCTCGTTTAAGTTGTGCCTCGTTTATATCGGTTGCCACCACATTCTCGTAATGCTCAACAAGCTGTGAAATGTAGAGATAGTTCTTAATCTTTTGTTATATAAAAAAATTCAAACGCAAACAGGACACATCCACCTACAGTCTTATAATATATTATGCATAGCTATATCAACAAAGCTGTTGTTTTCGTCTGGATTCACGTAACAAATCATCAACCATAAATGATGAGACCACTTGGATAAAACATCGATTTGTTTATCTTGATGAGTTCTCCCTTAATATCTTGTTCCAAAATCTGCCTAAGCTAAGCTCATTTGCTAATTGCAATAAGTTCTGAGTCATGAAATACTCCCTCCGTTTTTATTAAGTTTTTATTGTCGTTGTAGATAATTTTTTCGTTATAAAATATGTCATTTTTGGTTTTTAATGCAAAAAATATTAGTTTTATTATATAATTTTTTTATTGATTAAAATGTGATTAATTGTATAGGTAATTATGTTTTTATATAGAAAATATGTAAAATTAATTATTTTTTTAATCTGTGTACACAACTCTAAAATGACACTTATAGTAAAACGGGAGTATAAAAATATTTGTGATAGTATGTTCCTATTATTCTTTTATACTTGTATTCACTAATAACATTTTTTTAGCCAAACAAAAGAAAAACAAACTGTGCATATAATAGGTTTGACCAAAAAAAATAAAACAAATAAACTATCCATATAACAAGGACCAAGAGGCCGAATAAACAAAAACAATAAGCGTGACCGCACCGCACCCAAGTTTGACTTATCTTTAAAATAAACAAAAGAACCCTCCTAAATGAAATAATTATCTTTTTTGCTGGAATTATTAGCTTAATCTCTACATCACAAATCATACTAACTAGATCATGGTAAAGAAAGGTTTCAGGTCTTTCCAAGTCTAAAGAAGAAGATAGAGAGTTAGAAAGTGTTACCCCAATAGCAGCCTGACCGTTACCAGTTCCGACATCCCAAGCAAACTTGTGGTCTTGTGTCCGTGCGGCTATCTTCTTATACCAGTCGATCGGATATCTTGGCCTTGCGTCTAGATAAGCTTCAGCCTCTTTCTCTGATAAAGCAGCCATTATTTTTCTCTCTCT
>CAKOAT010564042.1:489659-502025 GCA_932364175.1 Eruca vesicaria subsp. sativa
TGGTTTTTTTTAAAATTTTTTTTTTTTTTTTTTTTTTTTTTTTTCTTTAAATTTTGTATTGAGATATTTTAAAATACATAACCATTGCATGCATGTTTTTCACGAAATGAGAAAAAAATTTTCTTTTTGGATTTTTAATTATATTCGCCTTATTACTATCCCCAAAATACATAATCAGAGATTCCTAGTGTTTAACATGTTTAACAAAAGATACCTTTTTTTGTCACAAAACAAAAGATACAAAGATTTCATTAAATGTAGAATCAAAAATATTGTTACATATGTATATAAATTCTAAACAATTCAGCTAAATCATATAAAAATTGTAAATATATAATCGATCACAGATCACACATGTCTTTCCTTATGTAAATAGCTGTAAAGAACATCTACAAAAAATAGCTGTAAAGAAATTTGTTAACTTTTTTTTTTCCTTTAAAAAATAAAACAATTTATTGACGCCAAAATCAAACCTAAATAATAAAATAAAACAATTCATTATAGGCTTAATTAGCTGAATACTCAAATAATTTCGTGTAATAATACAACCATATATACAAAAAAAAAAAAAACATGTAGAACAAAACCGTATCCAGATAACCGGTTTAACCCAATCCCCCCCCCCCCTAAATCAAAAACCCTAAAACTCTAAACCGCCGTCGCTCTCCTCCCTCACTCCGCTGCATCCTCTCCTCCGTCACTCCACAATCGACAAAAAAAAATCCCACAAAAAAATCTCAAATTTTGTCAGGTGCCCTAATGGAGTTTTCCTTACAAGAAGACGAATTTGGCGGTGATTTTCCCGCCACCAATGCCACCAGAGCTTCAGGTCTCACTTCCTGACACTGACACATTACTGTCTAATTTGAGTGTAATTGTCCTCATTTTTCATCTATATTTCTTTTCAGGTAGCAAAAGAAGCTTCGATGGTCTTGAAGACGATGAAGATGACATCTTCGGATCCAAAAAGGTACCTCTTTTAATCATAACAACATTGAAAGTTTTGGACTTTATATGTGTTTAGTACTTTTAGAGTTTGCCCACCTGCTTATTGGTTGCCTCTGAATGTATATATATATACTACCCTCAGTGATTTTTGCTGGCTTCTATTGTTTTTTTTTTATCTCTGTCTCATATGCTAACACTATTAGTTTGGGCTAATGAGAATTTTGTTGTTTTGTATTCATTTAGGGTCGTACCAAAGCGGAGGAAGCTGCACCTGGTGTTGCTACTGGCATGATTTTATCACTACGAGAGAGGTTTTGTATCGATTGTTTTTTTGTATTTAATGTCTTTCAGTTTTGGTAAAGAAGAAAAAGAATGTATAGTTCTAACCTTCTTTTTCTTGCTCTATCTCTCTTGCAGCCTTCAGAATTGTAAAGATGAGCTTGCTTCATGTCAAGTATTGTTCTCTAGATCTGTTTGATATTTGGTGTTCTTTATAGCGTTTTTATGAATCTGACTGTTATTGTTTTTTTTTTATCAGAATGAGCTTGAATCAGCTAAAGCTGAGATTAATAAGTGGAAATCAGCTTTTCAGAATGAGTCCTTTGTACCGGCCGGAAAATCTCCTGGTTAGCCTTCTCCAGTTAATGTTATGGGTTTGCAGATTTGAATATGTGATGCTAACTCTTGACAATTGAAAATGATTATGTTTGGTGATGGCTCTTTCAGAACCTAGGTTTTTGATTGACTACATCCAGAATTTGAAGTCTTCTGAGAGATCTTTGAAAGAACAGGTTTGGCATTGAGAGATCTTATGTATTAATACAAAAGTCTTGATTTTTTGGTTTGATGGTTTTTTCTCTTTTAGTTAGAAATCGCAAAGAGAAAAGAAGCTTCATGCATTGTGCAATATGCGAAACGGGAACAGGAAATGGCAGAGTTAAAGGTAATTCTTAAAGAATTCATTGCCTTCTCTAC
Source organism: Eruca vesicaria subsp. sativa (assembly GCA_932364175.1). Taxonomy (NCBI): domain Eukaryota; kingdom Viridiplantae; phylum Streptophyta; class Magnoliopsida; order Brassicales; family Brassicaceae; genus Eruca; species Eruca vesicaria. The sequence continues at coordinate 491,583 of CAKOAT010564042.1, forward strand.
TACATGTTTTCTTGATTACTACATATAATGAATGTCGCTAAAAATGCTCTCTTTCATTTGTGTTTCTAGTCAGCTGTTCGAGATTTGAAATCTCAACTCAAGCCGGCGTCAATGCAGGTACAGTTCTTTCAAGTGTTTTCATTCACAATTATGCTAACAAACACAAACCATGAAAGTTAGTTGTCGAGGAAATTTGCACTTATGTAGGCATAGTCTTCCACTTTTTTTTTTGGTTATAGTGTTCCTTTAAGGATTGACATTCCTCCTAGTCTGAAATATAAGGAATGGCTATTGTCAAATTACATTAGTTTCTAGCAGCTCAAATAGCTGTGTAAATTGTATTTGAACTTATCTGTGTCTTAACTTTGTAGGCGAGGAAGTTGTTACTGGATCCAGCCATTCATGAAGAATTTTCACGTCTGAAGGTCTGTACTCTTTTCTAGCTGTCATATGAATGTATTGGTCGGAATAGAATTCCATAGATATTTCCAAACTAAACAGAGTTTTGAGCTGTGAAAGTGATGACTCCTTAGATACTTAGCTGGCACTGTATTCATTTGGAGATTCATGCTAAAAGTTCAACTTGTTTTTGTTTTCTCTTAGACTGTAGATACATTTGCAGATGAAAACACACAATTTTTTTTTTATTTGTTCTTCTATTTGTTACAGTGAATGAGGATGAGAACATGAAACTTCACCTCATGTTTCTTGTTTATGTTTAACGACAGAATCTAGTTGAGGAAAAAGACAAGAAGATCAAGGAACTTCAAGATAGTTATACAGCAGTTACATTTACACCTCTGGGCGTAAAGGGTAAGATGCTTATGGAAAAGTGCAAAACCCTGCAAGAGGAAAATGAGGAGATTGGACGCCAAGCTGCTGAAGGAAAGGTATTACAGCGTGCTCTGTTCTAAATCTTCATTCTGAGACTTATTTGGATTATTAAAGAAACGAGACTCTTGGAATCGTGAGAAAACTAATGGCTTTCCTATGTACTGTTGTGGGATGGATAGATACATGAACTAGCAATGAAGCTTTCAGTGCAGAAGTCTCAAAACACGGAACTTAGAAAGCAATTTGAAGGTAACTTACCAAAAATGTTTGTTTTGTACATATGGAATTTGGATGGTTGAGACTTGAGAGGTTTTGTGAAATGCAGGACTGTTCAAACACATGGAAGGATTAACTAATGATGTTGAGAGATCAAACGAAACGGTGTTGATCTTTGTCTTATCTCTTACAACTCCGTTAGTTTCTTTTTTTATGGAAATGGGATTTTGGATGAGACAAAGCTTATGATGATGATGATTTTCAGGTGATAATATTGGAAGATAAATTAGAAGAGAAGGAGAAGGAGTTAGAGAGGGTAAAGAAGGGGATGGAGGTTGTTGGAGCTGATGATGTAGGTGACAAGAAAGATGATGAAGCTCATGATGATGTAGGTGACAAAAAAGATGATGAAGCTCATGATGATGAAGATCCTAAAGAAATTGATGGTGGAGAATAAAGAGTTAGCTATCAAAACATGTTTTGTACATTTTGAGAGTTAATTGCAATTTTCTTCTTTATATCTCTCAATATTGTCTTTTTCTCGTTTAATGAAACTAAAATGTTTAATTTGAATTATCTAAATCCACAAAGTGAACTACCAATCCAAACCGAATCCTCCGGCCAAACTGATCTCAAAATATTTCATCAATTAGTACAGGAAGTGTGTTAACCCTAAGCCACTTGAACCTTCGCTGAATCTCTGATCCTATACTACACTACATGTGTACAATAGCTCATTAAATTTTGAGGCCAATGCGAATGTCTCATAGCGATTCGCATGTGACTGACAGTGATCTGAAACCAACTGCAGAATCTTCTTTTTGTGAAAGATAAAGAGCTTCTTAAGATCGCTGATCTTTTGGTCTTGGTCCTACTTTCACTTGTACCTCTTAAGTTTGTGGGCACAAATTTTTACTCATTATTCATCTGCTGTTGACATGTGGTCTGTTGGTTGCATCTTTGATTAATAGTAGTCTCAAATGGTGTTTCGAGTTTATCTCAGAGGGCTGTGATTTTGATGTTTATGATTGTTTGTTTATTTGAATTTGAACAGCTGAGAATCTGAGATGGTCAGGAGGCAAGCTCTCTTCCATGGTGATTTGAGTTTCAGCAATTCTTCTTATTTTAAAGGTACTTTTATCTCTCCGTAGAATGTTTCCATTGGTTCTTCAGTCTTGATACTTGCTATGCTCTAGCTACATGGATCACTAAATGATAGATATAGCAACAATATAACCTATAACTGTTTTTGATGAATTCAACTGGTTTTTGGATCCGGCCTTGTGTCATCAGCATTCTTGTATAGAGCATTAATTAGTATCTTCAAATGTTTTTTTTTTGGGTTTTTAGAGATGGCTATGAACACAGTTTGAGCAGCAACTGAGCCTCAGGACTTACCTCTTGGTTAAATCTCTTCTTCTCTTTCATCTGATTGCATTTATATATTCAGAAAATGCTTAACTACGATCCTGCTGTGAGAATTGCAGCAAAAACACCACTTGATCTATTTTTGACAACCTTGAGAAGATGTATTACATAATGGTGTGGTAACAATGAGAAGATTTCTATAAGATTGCTTCTTTATTTTGTAAACATCATAGAAAACCTGCTGCTCAACTTGACTGATAGCATACAAAGGACTTGCAAAGATGTAGAGTTTCTAGATAGTGAAATAAAGGGTCTGTAATACATTTTATCAAACCCAAATGTTACGTACAATGACATTTAGTGTACACAATTGGCATTCTGAATCACAAACACATGCCCAGACGTAGTTCAAAGCAACACAATTGGCTGCTCAAAAGACACTAAATTAACACAGATTGATCGCTACACACACAATTGAAGTAAACCAAATAACACAGTACAAGTAGTAGTAGAAGTAGCTAACGATGATGATGATGATGATGATGTGTTGTGAAATCAATTGGACCACACATGAACATAGCCGTGTCTGTTTCCTGTGTATATCTCATTGCGTTCTTCGTCATAGAACAGAGCCGTTATATCTTCCAAAGCTTCAGCCACAGCGTTTCTTCTTAGCTTTGAGTTCTTCCCCAAGGAACTACTACTACTGCTACTGCTCTCATCTTCTTTAGGAGGTCCACTGCTTGATGTTATCTTAGCTAAGCACTTCCCAGTCAATATGTTGCTGATATTAATCGACCCCGCTGCACCATTAACAAACCAATCAATCAGTGTGACTTAGAGTATCTTAATGAGGTTATTGTATCTTACCATTTCCTTCTATCCACTGATCTTCAGTATCTGCTTTGCAATATGAGATGATCAGATCTTGATCACTTGTTATGTAGATGTTGTTTGTGTTACAGTCCGGATGCCATAGGAGATGATCCTCAAAGGAAGTCACGAGCTCTCCACGAAAGTTCCACACAGAAACGTTTCGGTTCCTGAATGTTAGAAATAGCTGGTTCTCATACAGAAATATGAACGCAGAGGGTGTCATGAACTCGGCTCTGCTAACTTCCATTAGTTCAGCGTTTCTAACCTGCGTTTAAAATAAGAAAAAAGCTTTGTAAAACAGAAACTAAGAGAATGATTTGAATCTGAAAAAGCTTACGTCAAGAATTTGGAGATTCTCATTCTCTTGCTTCACAAGAAGTTTCTCATTGAACTGTTCAATGAAATCAACTTTCTTGTTTCGGTGAAGTAAATGATTGAACGACTTGAGAACTGTGCCATCTTCTATCGATAGAATCTTCAAAGGGACGTGACTAGTCGCTCTCTTGAAGATCAATAACATTATCCCTGGACTGATGCAGGAAAGAAACAGGAGTTAAAGGTACACATAACTAAGTTACAAGACTTTCAATCCGATCTAGAAGACAGAACAGTCCAAAGGGATAAAGAAACACATTAAGGGATAAAGACAAAGTGAGAAAGGTTATATACCTGATTTTGATTTCCTGAACATGTTTGTCTGATATCGAATACAGCATGGTATAGTTTTTCAGATCAAAAACCTTGTACACACTGCAGAGACAGCTACTGAGCTCAGAGGAAGGAACTTGTAGTCACAAAATATGACAAGTGAAGACCAGAAAATAACCTGTCCTGCGCAGAATATGTAAGCACCTTTCCGTTGACATCATCAAACTCTACAAAACCAGGCCATTTCAATGACTCCGACTCAAAAAGGGCAAACCCTGCATCTGGCTGACCTCTCAGAATATACCTAACAGTTAAAAACAACCACAAGAACACATTAGCCTCCATAACCCATAAAGATAACACACCAGATAAGAACCAATAAGAGAGAGAGAAACATCAACATACTCAATTCTAGTGGATCTGCATTTCAAAGAGCTGAAATTGTCAGAAGCATAAACAGAGACAGTGATGAGGGAATCATTGTTCTTGTTGTAGAACAAGCTCCGTATGACTTCATCTGGACTAACATTTAAAAAACATATCCTCTTGTTCGTCTCTGCAAAACATAAAGCGTCTAAGCCACACAGACACAGAAAGCTTTAAAGCAGCCACAGTTATCTACCTCTACTGAAAGCAGCGCAGACACCAGAATGAGCAAGCGCAAAGACAATATCCCTCGCAGCAACAATCTCAATAACTTTAGTTCTCTTCATCAAAAACGGTAACGCAACTAAACAATGTCCCTTGGGGTCATGAGTATCATATTGCTCCTGAAAATCAAAAGCAAACCTCAAAACTTTAGTAGCTAATAAAGCATACCCAGGAAGCAATTTCTTGGGTTTGGCAAAAATTAGGGCAAATACATACCACAAGACGCATTATAAATTAAGTTGCAAAGTTCAAAGCTTTAATAGATAATAACCATACCCAGAAAGCAATTTCTACGGTTTGACAAAAAAAATAGGACACTACTTCCAACAAGACGCATTCTAAATCAAATTGCAAAGTTTAAAACTTTAGTAGCTAATAAGCAAAACTAAGTAAGCAATTTTCTAGGGTTTGATATAAATTAGGGCAAAGGCTTACCACGAGACGCATTCTAAATCAAGTTGCAAAGTTCAAAACTTTAGTAGCTAATAACCATACCCAGAAAGCAATTCCTAGGGTGTTACAAAAATTAGGGCACTACTTACCACAAGTCGCGTTCTAAATCAAGTTGCAAAGTTCAAAGCTTTAGCAGCTAATAAGCATACCCAGAAAGCAATTACTAGGAATTGACAAAAAAATAGGGCAAAGAGTTCACCACAAGATGCATTCTAAAACGATATTGCAAAGTTCAAAACTTTAGTTGCTAAATAAAAGCAAAACCCAGAAAGCAATTTTCTAGGGTTTGTAAAAAATTAGGGCAAAACAAAAACTTTACCACGAGACGCATGTTACGGAACCTCTCCTGAGCAGTACTAATTGAGAAAGCTCGATCTTTCCGAGACGAGATTTCTCTTCGTTGAAGCTTCTTAACGCTGTTAACGAACCCATCGGGGCGAGACCTCTTTTTCGCCACGACTCTTCTTCCACTACAAGGTCTAGGGCTAGCTGTGATCCTTCTTCCTTCCATCTTAAAAAGGTTTTTTTATTTTTTTTTTGGGGAAACCCTAAGGATGAGGTAAAGAGGCGGCTGAGTTTTAAGAGGAAAACCTATGAGAAGTGAGGGATGGCTACATACCAAGTGAGATTAAAGCTTTTGCAGATTCAGATTCGGGGACGGAATTGATTCAAATGTCTTCCTTCAAAATCTCGATTTCGAGCACGAACCAATCTGAATCATTTTGTATAGATCGATGGAAAAAGGAAAGAGATTTTAGATTTAATAAAATGGTTAAAACGGTGCATGTTGATAATTAGAAAAGTTAGGATGGGTTGGGTATAGTTTGTGGGCTAAGGCCCAGGAAATATTGTATGGCGCTCGTTAATTTGGTTTGAACATGTTAACTAGTTTTGTAATGAATGGAATTATTGGTTTGTAAAATTTTAAAAGAATAAACTAGTTTTATCCCTTATTAAAAGAAAACAGGTTTGAAAAGTCTAAACTAAAATCATATGAGTTTTTCTTTTGTCAGAGAAGTTATAGGAGATTATGTTATTGAACTATTGAGTTTAAAACAATTATCAAAATATTGTGTTATTTATTTTAGGCCTCGGCAAATAGACTAAAACTGATAATTTGAACCAAACTTGATCCCCTAAAACTGGTACGGTTCAGTATTGGATCTTGCTAAATCGATTGGATCCTTAGATTTGGTATCATGGATGTTTGGGTCGGTATGATATAGATTTGAAACCCGATCAAGTATATTCATAATTCGACTTCATATGCCCATCAAATATAATCTCTATCCTTCCATAGCTCGATTCAAACATTAAGTCTCCATATATCCATTTTAAACTTTCTTCTCATATATTCACTTTGATTTTCCATTAATCTTTTTAATAATTTAAATATACAAAACTCTAAATTTAGAATTTATCTAGATTTTTCCATTCCACAAAATAGGAACACAAAATAGTTGACTCCAATCATCTTCTCTTTCAAATATGTTAAGGGTTCATTCACATGCACTCCTAATTATTATGTGTACTCGATATGTACACAATATCATGAAGAAAGAGATCATTTTTTTGGGTTTGTCGTGTTCGATTTGTTAGACAACAATTTTGAATTTGTTCTCCATGTATGATTTGTTCTGTGTATATTCATGTTGTTCACAAGGTCTGCAAATTTATTTTGAAATTTGTATATGATTTGTATTAAGGTCATTATTCTCATTTTGGATTTATATTCGTGTTTGTATATGATTTGTTATTAGCTCATTATTCTTGTTATTTGGGTTCATGTTTGTGTTCGTATATGATTTGTTGTTAGCTTAATACTCTTTATATTCAGATTTGTTCTTCTTCAATCTTAGCATTTGTATATCAGTTCTTATTAAGAATTACGATTGTTATCATTACGTATAAATTTTGCTTCTTCTTTATTGTTAGGATATTATGTTTTTGTGTATGAGTTATCATTAGTAATTTTTTATTGGCTTGTTGGAGTTCTTCTACAACCAAGTTTCTCTTTTGACTTAATGATCTGGTCACTGATAATATCTTAATGACACTCATTCAAATTAAGTGAGTATGTTTAGAGTAGAAACAAATTTTTGGGTTACTTAAATTTTGTTTACAACTGAACCCAAAACTTTTTTGGGCGCAACAAGTTTTTACATGATTTACTAAGCCTAAACCGAACTTGAGTAAATCCGAACAAAAATTGAACCAAACTTTTATAATATCTGAATGAAGTTAAAATTTATGCCCCAAAAAATCTCATTATGAATTGACCCAAAGCCAAACTTGATTGGACACCCGAACACACATGCCTAATTTATTTTATATCTTATTACTACTAATCTACATGACCTACTGTTTAATAATAGAAAACCTCATTTTTGTGGCGTTAACCCTTTTATCAAAGAACTTCTAAAATATAAAATTTTGTTCGAATAAGAGAATGATGACAAGCTTTAATGATTAGATTTAGTGGGTTCACTTTCGTTGGTTAATTATAAATTTCATATCTATGTTCTTTCTAACAATCTAAGACACTTTTGATGAATAGATTAAACATATGTTCATGTTCAACTGGATCAGTTTAACACAAACATTAAGTTTAACAAGAGATAGATATAATCAAAGAATAAACCCTAGTTGAGTCTACCTCATTGATCCATTATCCTAAAACCCTAAATCTAACAAATCGAATACCCAACCATAGTAACAGAATGCATAGAGAAAAGAGATGAAGAAAATATATGATGATCAATTAGAAAAAGAATAACATAAGGGTTTAGGATTCTTCTCCCGTGTATATATATCATTTTCCTTTCAATTGTACAGATATGTCAAACTCTCTCTCTCTCTCTCTCTCCCGAGTTTGTAAAAATCAGAGATAGTCCCAAAATGGAAATAGAAAACGATATTAGAAGGTATGTGTCTACTCCATCTGAAGATCTGGGATCCTAAGTCAAATATTGAGTTTTGCAAAACATCCTTAACTTTAGATGCAGCAGCGCCTGCTCCTTTAGTGATCTGGGTGCTCCATTCTAGAACAACAGCTCCACATGAAGATCTTCAAATGCATTCAATTCAGTATCTTTTACTCCAAATGATCCAAATTTCATTTCAGAGTCTATTCTAGACATGTGATGGTTTAAAAAGATGTAGAATGCTCGATTATGAATCGAAAACACTTTAGAGAATCGATTAAAAGTATGACACATTAGCCATTGAAATTTACTCTTTATGGCATGTTCCAAACTCTTGAACCGTCTAGTGTTGAAGCATGCAATCCATAGTCCAAATGAGTTCAAGTTATGAGTGTAGAAAAATATCCTCTCCCCATGCCAGCCCAAACCGGATCCACTATATAGTGAATCATGACGTGCAATCCATCAACGAGACTGATGTTTTGTAAGCGTAAGGCTTGCATCGGATGTGGAGGTCCAATAGTTAACTCTAAAACGAATACATCTAATACAATAAAGTTGACTTACCTCCCTTCTTAGGGTGTCCAACTCAGCTTTTGTGAGGGGGGCAAAAAATTCCACCTCAGCAATCAGTTTTTAAAATTGAACCACAAATTTTTCAAATCCGTATTGGTCTAAATTGGTTTTGCTATCTTGGTTTAATGTTTGGTGATGGGCTCGGTTTTAGGTGGCCTATTAGCCTAAAAATTAAAGCCTTCCGTTTGTTTTATTTTGGGCTGTCGTCGAGGCCTTTCCTTTTAAAAAAAGACATGTCAGCATTAAAACAATTCTCAGATACAAATTGGGCCATACCATATCATCCGCCAGCCTCTTTGTCTCCACTCCCAATTGTCTTAATTATCACCGCTGCAACTAGATCGATCGATTGACCGTGAAACGTTTCTCATCATCATTCAAACCATGTCATTAACTTCCTCCATTAGACTCATCCGTTAAGATCTCCACGACATCCACTTCAGTTGCTCCCTCTCACAGCTTTTCTTTTAATTATAAACAGGGATGAAACTTCCTAGATCTACATACTCCACCCTCCAACTATGGTAACCTCTCTATCATGATTTCTGATATAAACGCGTCTATGTTTTAATCATCATATCTTACTCTTCGATTTGTATGGATATTGTGATGGGGGTTGATCCCGACTTTAGTTTTTCGAAAATATTTTCAGCTGCAATGGGTTTTGTTTCTTCCACCGTCGATGTCACTGGAGCTATGGAGAGAATGCAGATGCAAGTGACCAGCAGTAACCTTCTTAACTCGCTGTCAAACCCCACCGATCGGTACACTTCCACCACGACGGAGCACCGATCTTCCCAGTCCGCAAGATCCCGAAAGCAAAACTCCTCCACACCTTCTTCGCTATTGTCGAACGGGATCATCGCTCTGCCGTGTCTCACTTCTGTGTGGTGACCATCGCTCTACTGTGGCTCGCTGGATCTACCGCTCCTCATCGCGGTCTTAAAAGTGAACATCCAACGCGATCTGCACCTCACCAACACGTTGCTTGATCTAATGAAATAAACAAGAACATCGAAGATCCATCTCTCACAATTCAAAATACAGATTTGGAGCATCTCACATAGGTCGGAAACTTCCTCTCAATCCATTTCTACGAATAATCACTCTTGCTTTCTGTTAGAACATATTGATGTATATCCTTTAGTTTCCTTTCTTTCTAAAGTTCTTTTGTCATATAGTAAATTACTTTATCTAGCTTACGATTACGTCGATTTTTTTTTAATCCCTACATTTGTTAACTATTTTTATTGTGTTGCAGAGAATTTCATGGTTACAGGAATTTGTTGCACGCGAACTATAGTAGAAGTTNTCTCAGTTTTTTTGAATGGTTAAACCTCAAATCAATGCTCAAGATATACACCATAACCAAGAGGAGTTGCAAATTAAAGCAAGAAGTGACTGGAGTCTAGGGGATGCACATTCGTATGCTATGTAGAGTTGTTCTATCAACAAGAGACAGTGAACATCAGTTAAATCAAACTAAGTAGCCAGTTTCGGATTGTTGGAAGGGTAAGTGTTCTTTTATGTTTAGTAAAGTGACCACCCTAATCTATAGATGATTGAACATTGATGAATATGATTCGTGCAACTTTCTATTCTTTTACAGTTTCTCTTATTTATTGTTCCAGGTCGCACTATACATGAGTTTAATAACAAAGCTCTTCATTAGGGGAGAAGGTTATAGTATGCAATAGTATATTCAGGTTTGTTTTGCTGTTTCTCTTAATTTCTTAAATTGATTTAACAAAATAATGGAGAGACTGGGATGGAGAGGTGAAACAGCGGCTTCCATAGTGTGTCACATTTTGCCAATAACAAGTTAGATTACATCTTAGCTCTACTTTATTCTCAATATTAAAAGAAAGTTCTTCGACAATGCAGTAGTTTAATAGCC
>CAKOAT010564042.1:504786-547743 GCA_932364175.1 Eruca vesicaria subsp. sativa
ATGAGCTTGAAATGCAGCACCAGTCTAAATACACAATCTCTGGAATCAACAGCTTCAGGTTACTTGTCAGACACGTAATCAAAATATTCCACCAGAAAGCTCAAACTCCTGGAAACAACGAGAGACCACCGCTTCACGAAGAAACGAGGCAGATCGAGCGCACTAGGACATGGAGAAGCACAGATGTTCCAATGCTGCCATACACAGGATGGGTTTTTGTATCAAGAAACGTGAGTAGAGTGTGCTATTGGCTCCAGATTGCTTCTGCATTAGCCAGCATTATCATCTCAATGACCAAACTCATCAGGCAAGACTATGGAGGAGATGAATCCAAAAGCAGAACCAATCTCCACTCTGCTTTAACTCTCTTCTACTCTCTCGCCCTCACCGAGGCTCTTCTCTTTCTTGTTGAGAAAGCTTACTGGGAGTGGATGATCAGCGTTTACAAGATTCTCGACAAAGTGAACCAAGAATGCGGTCTCGAGAGATATGGAACTGATTCAGTGAGAAGATTCTTCTACAATGCTTACTCGAGGTGTTTAAATGGGAGCATCTTCGACGGACTCAAGATGGATATGATCGTTTTCGCCATGGAGCTTTTGTTGTCAAATTCTCCTGATGAGCAGCTCACTGGATCAGATATTCTCTATAGATTCTCGATGAACAAAGACTATTCGGATGATACTCTTCAGAAGATTGGGACTAACTTAGAGATTATAGAGAGACTGGTTGAGATGTTGAACTGGAGAAACAAGAATCAAGAAGCTATGAGGATGTCATCTGCAGAGATTCTCTCAAGATTAGCTAGCAAGAAGCAAAACTCTCTAAGAGTTGTAAGGATCCCTGGAGCTATTGAGTCAATATCTTCTGTTTTAGACATCACTAGAGATTCGGGTCAAGCCACTGATGAGATTGGAGAGGACAGTATCAGTCAAACCGATCGATGGACGTTCAACAATCTCGGACTGGTGATTTTGAAAAGGCTAGCTAGAGATCATGATAACTGTGTGAAGATTTGGAAAACTAAAGGGTTGCTTTCAAAGATCATTGACTTCACATATGCTGAGAAGAGGTTGCTGAAAGATCCAAATCTCGCGGATGCGGAGTCTTATAAGATCTTGGCTGTGAAACGGTCTCTGAAGCTGTTGAGGAGGCTGGTGGAAACGACGGGTGCAACGGGGAAAAACTTGAGGAGAGATGTCTCTGGGATTGTATTCACAGTAAGCAACATTAGGGAAACATTGCTACATGGAAAGAAGCAGCCTGGTTTGCAGAAGCTTGGTGCGGAGATCCTGACTTTCCTTGCGCTTGATGAAGGTGCAACTGAGAAAATCGGCGGCACGGGCGGGGTTTTAAATGGACTTCTCTGCATCTTCTTGAATGACGATGTTCCAGAGAATCAGACTAGTGGTGTGAGAGAATCTGTTGGTAAGGCTATAGCAATGCTAGCTCAAGGAAGTCAAAGCAATTGCCAACGAATGTTGAGATCAGACGACGTCCTTCAGCGCCTCGTTGAGGCGCTGAAGAACCCGTTGATTCGGTCGAATGCAGCGAGAATCTTGAGGAATCTATGTGCATATACAGATCCTGATAAAGCTAAGGAACAGCTGAAGGAAGTTAAATCTGCAGGGGCAACTGTAAGTCTTTGATGTTCTTTGATCCAAAAATTGATTAGATATAGTGAACTAGAGATCATTAGCTCAACTTGAAAGGATTATTGGCCCTTGTGTCAAAGGTTTCCAGTTTGAGTTTCACTGTGATGAAACTAATATTATAGTTTTGGACCTGGAGGAATTATGGGCTTTGATCCCGAACCTCCGAGTATTGTATTTAAATTAGATCAAATGCATCATCATCACTAAATGTCATGTTCTAAAAATCGGTCTAGACGCATCACTAAATATCAATGTTCTAAAAATTGGTTTAAGCGGTGTCTAGGTGTTCACATAGTCGGCAAATCGGATATGAACGAAACACTTTTTCAAACTTTTTTTTTTTAAATCGGTCTAGGCGTTTAAAATATCAATCTAGATGTCCGACTATCCAATAATTCTCTATAAAACGCCTAATCACTGCCTAACGATTTTTAGAACATTGCTAAATTTTATCTTGTCACTACAGGTTCTTAAGGCAATAAAGTCTGAACATGACAAACTTCAAGAAATTATGGTGGGATTAGCACCGCACATTTTCAGGCTAATGAGTCCTGAAGAATCAAATGAAATGTTCAAGGAAGCGGCAGTAAGCAAAGAAGAACTAGCAGAAGTATTAGTCAACCTTCTCAAGAGATATGAACAGCCAGTGCCAAAAGTTCCGAGAATCAGGAGGTTTGCAATAGAGCTAACCATTCAGATGATGAAAACTGATCCTAAGACGGTCAAGACTTTCCAAGACACTAAGATGAAGAAAGAGTTAGAGGCAGTTTTTGAGACTGCAGCTGAGGTTGAGAACTTTGATACATTCTCAGGCACAGTTGGCTTGGCACGCCATGGCTTAACGATCAATGAACTCATTGAAGAAGCAATTCTGTTATTGAGTTAGACGAAACCCTCACAGCCACTGGGAACAAAAGTTTAAACAACATTGACTTTGTCGCAAGCCCACATTGTCCTCGCTTATCATAGTGTGTCTTTAACATGGGAATCAAGTGGCCTATATTCTTATTATGTTCGTTTTCCACAGTAGTTGCTCTGTTTTCCTATACATGTGAGCAAAATAATGTAAAATGATTGCGTTTATATATTTATAGAAATGATTTTTCCTCTTGACAGAAAATTTCTTTGCCAAGACTTTTTTTCTCTTGACATTGATTTTCTTTTGCCAAGAACAGCAATACGAGAATAATTTTGGATGTTTATAGGAGAATAAACATTAGTGTTGACATAACATGTTCAGAAACTTGAGCAAGTGGTAGATAAAACATATAAACATAAAAATCAAAAACAAAGTAGAGAATGGTATATAAAAGGCTACAGTTTTTTTTCCTGGTTTAAAACCAAGCTTCAAGTCTTTTTTTAATGCACGGAATTATAACGTAAAACTAGATATTTGACCCGCACTTTCGTGCGGGTATATTTTTCATTTTAAAATGTTTATTTAATATTAACGTCAACATTTTAAATATATATTTAAATTTTTGTTATATTGTGTAATTTTGTAATTTTATTGTTTAAGTTTTATTCAATATTTAATATATAATATTTTTCATTTTTTATTCAACATTATTAATATATAATGTTTTTGTTTGTTTTACGTGCTAATATATTTTCGAGTAAGTAAAATAAATTCATAATTTGAAATAATCAAATAGATAATCTCCTTTAGAATATGTTTTAAATAAAATTCTATAAGTTGCATTCACAACATTTTTTAGATTTTATTTAGCTATTATAAAAGAATATTTATTTAGGCTAACTGATATTTCTATTTTGTTTTAAAATCTAACTTTAACATATATCATTTTAGTATATTTAAAAATTTATAAATATATGTATTATTTTGCTTAACTAAATTAGCCATATTAATTTTATAAATTTTATATATAGTAGCATCTATGATATTAGTTTAGTAATTTTTATCATTTACTGGTAGTGTAAAAATATTGGGATATTATGGTATTAATTTCTCTGAATTGTTTTATTAAATTAATATTTCAAAATATTACACTACTTTTATTTTTTAAAGAGTACTAGACCTTGACCCGCGCGACCGCACATGTATTAATTTTATTTTTTTTAATTTTTTTATTAAATGAAATCTTTGTAAAAACTAATTGTATTACATTAAGTTTTTTTATTTGTGTGTGTTAACAATTTATTGTATCAAAAATATTGGGTATCATACAAACAAATTTAACATGTAGACGATATATTGAAAATATTTTTCAGTTAAAGATACATCAAATCTTGAGAAGTAAGAGTTAATATGGTATACAAAAAATGATAAATTAGTTATAAGATTTCTAAGAAAAAGCATGATATTCAAATTATATAAAAATTTTAATATATAAAACATTTGGTTTGAAATTTGTACAATAAGAAAAAGAAGTATCAATTAAATGGTTACAAATTACTTATGGGTTTAATTTTCACAGAAGAATACCGAAAAGTTTGTTGTTTGATCCGCGCAAGTGTTTTTTATATATTTTATAAGTGATAATATATATTTCTAAATTTACCCATTTAAATAATTGTTTAAAACGACATTTTAAACACACAATTTTATAGTTTATATTGAGTAATTTTATTTTATCTTCTAAACTATCATCGTGTCATACTTATTTTAAAAATATGACATGTATATCTGCACAAATTTTTTTTATTATTTTTATGAATCAAAATTTTATGATAATGTATAACTAAAATTTTTTATCTAATATTTAAAATATATGTTCTTATATATTTCTACTTTTTTAACTTTTATTATTCTGAATTTACCTTGAACTATTATTTATATAAAAACATACATAACATAATATGTTTATATTAATCTATGGTAAATTGCAAGAAATAACATTTTCAAGATACCACTTTTCAACTTTACACTAACCAACTTTACCATTAAAATTTTAATAGTCAAAATACTATTAGAATTTAGGGTTTAGGGTTTTGGGTTTAGGACTGATAGTTTAGGGTTTATTGTTGATTTTTAGGGTTTAGGGTTTACTTTTTAGAGTTTAGAGTTTATGATTTAAGGTTTAGAATTGATGTTTAGGGTTTAGGATTTACTTTTTAGGGTCTACAGTTTAGAATTGATGTTTTAGGGTTTAGGGTTAATATTTTATTTAATATTTATTTTATGTATATATATAAAGAACAAGGGTATAAGAGTCTTTTATTCTTTAATAAAATGTGTATTTTTGAAAATGTTCCTTTGTTGATGGTAAACATGAGAAGTGGTACCACCAAAGTGATATAATTGAAATTCTCCCTTAATCTATGTATTCTATATTATATAAATGTTTCTTTTTGTGACTTTTATTTTAGTTATTACTTATAAATAATAAAAATATAATTATATATCTTTTAAAACAATATTGTTCATTAACTATTAGATATGTAGATAATTAATAAGAAACAATCCTAAAAGGTAGGTTAATTAATTGGAATTAATTATTATGTATATAAAATTAGTAAAACATTTCTATATAATTTATGTACTTAATTACGAAAGGTATACATGAAAATAATTATTTTCATTAATTATTGTTGCCATAATTTTTTTTTAGTTAAAATTTGATCTGGAAATGCATTAATTAAAGTGAAAAGAGAAAGAATCCTATAAGGTATGGTAATTAATAACTTCAGTGGCATAACATTGTAAATAATTAGAAAAATGCAGGGGTATTTGGGAGAATTTCAATTATACCACTTTGGTGGTCTCAGCCTTGTCCGCCACAATGTTTGCTTTCTGCTATCCAAGATTGCTCTCTGGAGTCTAGATCACGCACTCCAAGAACGGAATGAAGCTGCTGACGCTATTGCTATAAGTGTCACTCGCGATCACCGCCACCAGTCTTACATCGCCAGCAATGCTCCCGTATGGCTACACCATCTGCTCGCTCTGGAAGCCCAGCATTTAACAGTTGGGTGAAGTTCTTTCTCCTTTTTATTTTGATGTCTACTGACATCTTCTTTTTCTCTTATGATTCTCTATCATTTTGTATTGTCTCGAATATTTTTACGTCTCAGTGTTATAAAAAAAAAATTAAAGGATAAAAGACTCTTATATCCTTATTTTTTATATATATACATAAAATAAATATTAAATAAAATATTAACCCTAAACCCTTAAACATCAATTCTAAACTCTAGACCCTAAAAAGTAAACCCTAAACCCTAAAAATCAACCCTAAACCCTAAAATATCAATTCTAAACCTTAAATCATAAATTCTAAACTCTAAAAAGTAAACCCTAAACTCTAAAAAATCAACAATAAACCCTTAACTATCAATCATAAACTCAAAACCCAAAACCCTAAATTCTAATAGTATTTTGACTATTAAAATTTTAGTGGTAAAGTTGGTTAGTGTAAAGTTGAAAAGTGGTATCTTGAAAGTGTTATTTTTGGCAATTTCCCGGGGTATTTTATAAGTATACCTCTATTTTAATAATATAGATTTCTTTTCTGTGTTCAATGTATTTTTAAATAGTATTTCTTTTATGTATTCCATGTAAAAAAATACACTTTATCATCTATAATTTTATCTTTTATAATTTGATTTTTTCAACTTAAGTTTAAAATACTTATTCTCAAAATTGTATATTTGGTCAAGAAATATTTTGAAAAGTACTAAATATATTTGATTTTGAAAGATTATATGACTCTGAAATTTTTGTTACTAAGTTAATGTATTATTTTATATAATTTTAGTTATATTTTATATATTTTCTCAACATATTATTTTATAATTAAAAAATAAATTTGTGGTTAATAAGATTTTTCATTATTATTTTATGAATTATTAAAAATTTCTGACATACTACTTTTTAAATAATACATGAACTAAAAATTAGTCATATACTAATATATTATGTATATACTCATTTGTAGATAATATATAGTTGTGAGTTTTAAATTAAGTAAGAAATAAGATATAGTTGTAGATATAAAAACTTAACGTTTGCTAACATTTTTTTGTATAAAATTATGCATAGTTTATGAATGTTAATCCTATTAACGGTGAATTGTTTTTTTTTATTTCAAGTGAAATAAATTTAAAATAAAAATTTAATTTAAAATTATCCTTTTTAATTCATTTCGTACTTCTATTTTAATATAATATAAACTATAATATGAAATTTATAAAATCTGATAGAATTTTTATTTTTATAGTAAAATCGTAATTATAATTAATGTATAAAATTATTATATTATTAATTACGAAATTAATTTTGTGTTATTTTATATACAAAAATATATTTGAACTTTTAGTAAGATTTTGTTATATTTTTTCACAACTGATTTTTGTATAACTAAAAATAAAATTTAAATATATTATTCAGCATATTTGGTATATATTTTATTGATTAATGTTAATAATAAAATATGTCATATTAAGTATTTTATAGTATTTAAATGAAAAAAAATTAAAAAATAAAATGTTAATTTACCAAATTTTCTATTTTTATTTAATTCAAAGAGTAATTTTCTTTTAATATAATATAGACTATAATAGGGAAATTATAAAAGTATGATAGAACTTTTATTTCTGTTTTATGATAAATTTTTAATTAATATATATTAGCATTATATTGTTAATTACAAAAACAATATTGTGTTATTTTATAAAAACATATTTGAATTTTTAGCAAGATTTTGTTAGATTTTTTCTCAACTGAATTTGTTATAACTTAAAATAAAATTTAAATCAGATATGTTTGGTATATATTTAATTGATTAATGTAAATAATCAAACATATGATATTAAGTAATTAATTAAATGGTTCTACCTAGACTTGTTTATAGTAGATTAAAAAATGACTCTATTTTAATAGAGTAGATTTTAGAAATTGAATAGACAATGACGAAAAATAATAGATAATGACAATATTTAGGGATACTCAGTAAAAATTTACAATCATCTTCAATTAAAATCTTATATAATCTACAAAACTCTAACAAAATTTCAAAAGTTATCTATACTTATTTTTATATTTTAATTTTTAAAATCACTAAAACTCATTTCAAATCACAAACCAATAACGCCCCCTAAGAAAATGACATGGAGGATTTGCTTACGTAGATAGATTTGTGAGATTAATTTAATTATCATAGATAGATGGTATAGCTGAGAACTCTTTTTTTTGTCAACGTTTTCATTTATTAAATTAAGATAATCATTTTACATCAACTTCATTGATACATGATCTAGAAACATAAGAAAAGGAAAAAGCATTTGTGTTTTGAAAGATCTACAATGTCACAGAGGTGATCACTGTGTTACTGACTGTCTTGATGGTTGTTGCAGTTTTCCAGTAATCCAACTCATCTACCATTGGCTTGCAATCACTGAGAAAAGTATTTGTTTGTACACAAGCCTCCTGATCTGTTGCACTGCCATTAACAGTGAGGTTCCGCTTCCACTAAGAGCAACTACATTGAGGGATTATAGGGGGTTCATTAGGGGGGTTCATGGGCTTTTGGGTTTAAAATTAAATCAGAAATTGGACAATTATAGTGGATCGGTTCTCTCGGCTGAACCCGCGTGAGACGGGTTCATTACACGTGTCATGCCCGGGTTGGATGTGCGTTTGAGGCGGAAAGTAAACTTCACGCGTGTTTCTTTCATTTTCGCGAAACAGAAAAAAAATTAGGGTTCCACTTCTCTGTGAGGCGATTTCGAGTGCGACGGAGACGAAGAGGCGATTCCGGCTTCAATCGACGACGCTGCGTCTACGAATCAAGGTTAGGGTTATCTCTCCTTGATTAACGGTTAGGGTTCCTCTTTTTTTCAATCGAAATCAGATTTAGGGTTACAAAATCTGAAATCGATTTGGGGCTTTTGAAATAGGGTTGTAAATCGAGAAAGGGGTTTTGATATAGTGTTCGAAATCTTCTTGGGGGTTCGATTTATGGTTCGTTTATAGGTTAGGGTTCCTCTTTTTTTCAATCGAAATCAGATTTAGGGTTTCGAAATCTGAAATCGATTTGGGGCTTTTGAGATAGGGTTGTAAATCGAGAAAGGGGTAGAGATATAGTGTTCGAAATCTTCTTGGGGGTTCGATTTATGGTTCGTTTATAGGTGGTTCCTATATAGGTNGGTTCGTTTATAGGTTAGGGTTCCTCTTTTTTTCAATCGAAATCAGATTTAGGGTTTCGAAATCTGAAATCGATTTGGGGCTTTTGAGATAGGGTTGTAAATCGAGAAAGGGGTAGAGATATAGTGTTCGAAATCTTCTTGGGGGTTCGATTTATGGTTCGTTTATAGGTGGTTCCTATATAGGTTTGGAGTTGTGGTTCTAACATGTGTTTCTTTCTTTTGCAGATGGATCCCACAGAGCAAAAGAGAGATTCTAAGAAGCAAAAGCAACACATCGAAATGGTTGGCTTTGTGGCCGATTCGGAATATGGAATTCCGAAAAGGTGTGCATGCGGGGGTCGAATCATCAACGAGGTCGGGGGTAAGGATGACTTCGACACAGTACCTGGGAAGAGGTTCTTCACATGCCTAAACTACGAGGTGAGTGTATGTTCGATTTGTTCTATTTAAGTTTCCATGTTTAAATTTATTTACTTCAACTAACACTCTCTGTTTGTTGTTTTTGTTGAGCACCAGGATGATGGCTTACACTATCGACAACCATGGGTGTTTGGTGTCAAGGAGGAGCTTGAGAAGTTGACAAAGCGAGTGGAGGAGGCTGAGAAGGTTATCAATGTGGTCTCTACCATCAACGATCAGATTTTCTTCTTGGAGGTTAGTTTAATTTCTTTGCTTCTTATGTATTTGACTTAGTGTTGTTTATGTATACTTAACATCTAGATATCGTTTATGTGTTTGTAACACTAATTATCGTTTATGTGTTTGCTTGGCCAGGAACAAGTTAAAAACCTCCAAGAACAGGTTGATTACATGGCGGTACGGATCGCTGACCTAGAGAGGATGTGCTTCGATTAAAAACACAAGGTAAAATTCAAAACAAAACTTAAGTTATTTGTTGTTTGTTAAAATTTAAAAATAAATTGTTGTACTTGTGATTAGTAAAGTAGGACTGTCATTGAATGTTGTACTTGTTAAAATACCAATTAAGTTCTGAACTAGTTCTCTAGTTCAGAAGAAAACAAAAAGCTAACCTTGAAACAAAACTGGAGTTCGTTGTTTGTTAAACTAGAAGAAAAGAAAAGCTAAACTAAAACAAAACTAGTATTCAAAGCTGAACTAGTTCTCTAGTTCTGATTACAAAAGTAAACTTAATTTGAAATATTAATATTTTTTTAATTATTGGTTTTCAGTTTGGTTGTTGTCTGTGATAAATGGTTGCTTTTAAAATCACACTGATTTGATTGGTAACCAATTCTAGCTGAGAAATTGTGGTTGTGCAATTAAGTGTAATGAATGTTTTACAAAACTTAAGTTTGTGTTTAAAACCAAGACGAATCCTCTAAAAACCAAATCACTAAAAACACCAACTAAAACATGGATCCTTTTTCCTTAAACTCCCACGGCTTTGTTAACTTACTGTGCTCACAGAGCAGTCCACCAATAGACGTGGACTGTGGTGAAGTAGGTAGTAATTCCCCGGGGCTAGTTAAGCCACTGCAGAAGAGAAAGTGGTCAATCAAATATAAGTTAGCAATTAGGTTCTAGAATCTCACAAAGATCTTAAGCCAATAAGAGAAATGTTATTTTAATTTTAAACGGAGCTAAAATCTTTATTTCCAATTGATTTATCTTTACGTATATATCACTTACAATAGTTTGTAAGTTTTCATTTGTGACCAAATTAATTAATGGGAGAAAGAAAGTCAATATGAAACGCATANTATAAGTTAGCAATTAGGTTCTAGAATCTCACAAAGATCTTAAGCCAATAAGAGAAATGTTATTTTAATTTTAAACGGAGCTAAAATCTTTATTTCCAATTGATTTATCTTTACGTATATATCACTTACAATAGTTTGTAAGTTTTCATTTGTGACCAAATTAATTAATGGGAGAAAGAAAGTCAATATGAAACGCATACCTACAAATTATAGTAGTTTAGGGAAAAATCACATATCCCGTTTCAACATTAGAAACCGGTGCGACACATGCTAATACTACAACCAAACGATGAAATTGTTGCAATTTTATTGTCTCCGATAACTATTTTGAATTTGAAAAGGACACAAAAAATTATTTTAACTTTCACGTCAAGTAAATATGCCGGATCACAAGTTAATAGTGATGAACCTTCATACATATAAACAATGTATTTAAATATACCCACGAACTTCACAATGCATTTTTCAACTAAACCAAACGCAATATCATGCTAAAAACAGAATAAAAAACAAACATAAACACTAACCAATTAAATTTTCCAATAAACATCTAGAAAATATGGACAAAATATTAAAATCCGCGCGAAGCGCGGATCGACCACTAGTTAATTATAAAGTTGCTAAATGATTCATAGGTTTTTCTCGAGCATTATATATAACTTGATCACTATGATATTGCATACTCTTTTTTTTTAGTTAGTTGCAAATAATAATTAGGGTGAATTTGTTGAAAATCCTATAAGAACTACATACAGTAATTAGCTAAATACACAAACCAAATAATTGTGGGGATAAGATTTAATTGTCAATTACCAAACTAACCTCACCAAATAATCCTTTGTCCTCTCTCTCTCTCTCTTTTCACTAAAACACTAAACCCTAAACTCTAATCCTAAACCCTAAATCCTTGGGTAAATCATAAACATTAAATCCTAAACTCTAATCCTAAACCCTAAATCTTTGGGTAAATCATAAACATTAAACCCTAAACTCTAATCCTAAACCATAAACCATTGGGTAAATCATAAATACTAAACCCTAGACCCTTGGGTAAATCATAAACACTAAACCCTAAACTCTAATCATAAAACCTAAACCCTTGGGTAAATCATAAACACTAAACCCTAAACTCTAATCCTAAACCCTAAACCCTTGGGTAAATCATAAACACTAAATTTTTATAGATTTATCCAAAGGTTTGTGATTTACCTAAGATTAGACTTTAGAGTTTAATGTTAAAATATTTTTTTTAAATAATTATTTTTCGTTTTTCTTAATTATTATTATTTATTATTTTTGTTGATGGATAACAGAATTGGAAAAAAAGAAACAAGAGAATAAGTAATCGATACAAACAAAGTTCATTTGGTGTAGGGGTACAATAGTAATCATAGCATGTGGGAGTATAACTACAAGACAAAAACAGGGTATTGAACTAATATGTCAATCTTTCTTGTGTACACTGCAAATACTCTAATAATTAATTGACTAAAATATTATAGTGATGTTAGAACATGCCTCGTCATGTTTTTTTCAGATTGCAAACGACGTGCGTCACAACGTTGAAAACTTCATCTCTAGCAAAATAAGTCACTATGATCTTTGAATCAATTCAAATTGTCTTAGAAAAGAAAATGAACATTCACATGATTGTGACCTTATGATTTGATATATCCAGCTCAGCCATTACAAAATTCACAATAATATGATCGTTCCTACAACGTTCAATAGTGCAATGCCTTTTGTTAACAACACTTTCAATGATTATTTGGTATATATTATTAAAAATACACAAGATTAAGAATTATTAAACAATAAACAAGATTAAAATGCTATTATGTAAGTGCTAGACCAATGGTGCGTCCAAGGTTGTTGTATTAGACCGCATTGATTTCCAAAAGTCAATGGATCCGGATCGAACTCAAAAGACGTGCATGGTGAGAGTCCAGGACTTACAAAACGCAACTTCATAGTTTCTTTTTAGATACAAAAATCAAATTATATGCATCAAAAACCAAAACAAGAACACTTCTTTCTCTCTGTTTTGTTTCAATATGGTTGATCGAACTAAGGAAGTGATTGTACATGTCAGTTCTTCTGTCGGAAATATTTTCCAACCAGACAACGCTTTGACCCCAGAACCTAGGAGACCGACGACACACTTGTCAGCTCCTGCACCGGAGAAGAAACTGACTCTTTTTGCGTTACGACTCGCTATTCTTGAAAAGGTTGTATTATTATTACAAATATTCTTCTTTCTTGTTTTTGTAATTTATGATTCATTTTTTTGGAGTTTTTAATGTGTTTTTTTTATCAACTTGTGACGACGACCACAGATTGCTTCATGGTTGGGATCTTTAGGTTTCGTGTGGGCCACGGTTGTTCTTCTTGGTGGATTCGCTGCAAGTTTAGCGATAACAGATTTTTGGTTCGTCACTGTGATTCTTGTTGTCGAAGGAGCTCGGATCTTCAGCAGAAGCCATGAGCTTGAAATGCAGCACCAGTCTAAATACACAATCTCTGGAATCAACAGCTTCAGGTTACTTGTCAGACACGTAATCAAAATATTCCACCAGAAAGCTCAAACTCCTGGAAACAACGAGAGACCACCGCTTCACGAAGAAACGAGGCAGATCGAGCGCACTAGGACATGGAGAAGCACAGATGTTCCAATGCTGCCNATGAGCTTGAAATGCAGCACCAGTCTAAATACACAATCTCTGGAATCAACAGCTTCAGGTTACTTGTCAGACACGTAATCAAAATATTCCACCAGAAAGCTCAAACTCCTGGAAACAACGAGAGACCACCGCTTCACGAAGAAACGAGGCAGATCGAGCGCACTAGGACATGGAGAAGCACAGATGTTCCAATGCTGCCTTACACAGGTTGGGTCTTTGTATCAAGAAACGTGAGTAGAGTCTTTTATTGGCTCCAGATTGCTTCTGCATTAGCCAGCATTATCATCTCAATGACTAAACTCATCAGGCAAGATTATGGAGGAGATGAATCCAAAAGCAGAACCAATCTCCACTCTGCTTTAACTCTCTTCTACTCTCTCGCCCTCATCGAGGCTCTTCTCTTTCTTGTTGAGAAAGCTTACTGGGAGTGGATGATCAGTGTTTACAAGATTCTCGACAAAGTGAACCAAGAATGCGGTCTCGAGAGATATGGAACTGATTCAGTGAGAAGATTCTTCTACAATGCTTACTCGAGGTGTTTAAATGGGAGCATCTTCGACGGACTCAAGATGGATATGATCGTTTTCGCCATGGAGCTTTTGTTGTCAAATTCTCCTGATGAGCAGCTCACTAGATCAGATATTCTCTATAGATTCTCGATGAACGAACACTATTCGGATGATACTCTTCAGAAGATTGGGACTAACTTAGAGATTATAGAGAGACTGGTTGAGATGTTGAACTGGAGAAACAAGAATCAAGAAGCTATGAGGATGTCATCTGCAGAGATTCTCTCAAGATTAGCTAGCAAGAAGCAAAACTCTCTAAGAGTTGTAAGGATCCCTGGAGCTATTGAGTCAATATCTTCTGTTTTAGACATCACTAGAGATTCGGGTCAAGCCAGTGATGAGATTGGAGAGGACAGTATCAGTCAAACCGATCGATGGACGTTCAACAATCTCGGACTGGTGATTTTGAAAAGGCTAGCTAGAGATCATGATAACTGTGTGAAGATTTGGAAAACTAAAGGGTTGCTTTCAAAGATCATTGACTTCACATATGCTGAGAAGAGGTTGCTGAAAGATCCAAATCTCGAGGCTGCAGAGTCTAATAAGATCTTGGCTGTGAAACGTTCTCTGAAGCTGTTGAGGAGGCTGGTGGAAACGACGGGTGCAACGGGGAAAAACTTGAGGAGAGATGTCTCTGGGATTGTATTCACAGTAAGCAACATTAGGGAAACATTGCTACATGGAAAGAAGCAGCCTGGTTTGCAGAAGCTTGGTGCGGAGATCCTGACTTTCCTTGCGCTTGATGAAGGTGCAACTGAGAAAATCGGCGGCACGGGCGGGGTTTTAAATGGACTTCTCTGCATCTTCTTGAATGACGATGTTCCAGAGAATCAGACTAGTGGTGTGAGAGAATCTGTTGGTAAGACTATAGCAATGCTAGCTCAAGGAAGTCAAAGCAATTGCCAACGGATGTTGAGATCAGACGACGTCCTTCAGCGCCTCGTTGAGGCGCTGAAGAACCCGTTGATTCGGTCGAATGCAGCGAGAATCTTGCGGAATCTATGTGCATATACAGATCCTGATAAAGCTAAGGAACAGCTGAAGGAAGTTAAATCTGCAGGAGCAACTGTAAGTCTTTGATGTTCTTTGATCCAAAAATTGATTAGATATAGTGAACTAGAGGTCATAAGCTCAACTTGAAAGGATTATTGGCCATTGTGTCAAAGGTTTCCAGTTTGAGTTTCACTGTGACGAAACTAATATTATAGTTTTGGACCTGGAGGAATTATGGGCTTTGATCCCGAACCTCCGAGTATTATATTTAAATTAGATCAAATGCATCACCATCACTAAATGTCATGTTCTAAAAATCGATTTAACGCATCACTAAATATCAATGTTCTAAAAATTGGTTAAGCGGTGTCTAGGCGTTCACATAGTCGGCAAATCGGATATGAAGGAAACACTTTTTCAAACTTTTTTTTTTTAAATCGGTCTAGGCGTTTAAAAAATCAATCTAGATGTCCGACTATCCAATAATTCTCTATAAAACGCCTAATCACTGCCTAGCGATTTTTAGAACATTGCTAAATTTTATCTTGTCACTACAGGTTCTTAAGGCAATAAAGTCTGAACATGACAAACTTCAAGAAATTATGGTGGGATTAGCACCGCACATTTTCAGGCTAATGAGTCCTGAAGAATCAAATGAAATGTTCAAGGAAGCGGCAGTAAGCAAAGAAGAACTAGCAGAAGTATTAGTCAACCTTCTCAAGAGATATGAACAGCCAATGCCAAAAGTTCCGAGAATCAGGAGGTTTGCAATAGAGCTAACCATTCAGATGATGAAAACTGATCCTAAGACGGTCAAGACTTTCCAAGACACTAAGATGAAGAAAGAGTTAGAGGCAGTTTTTGAGACTGCAGCTGAGGTTGAGAACTTTGATACATTCTCAGGCACAGTTGGCTTGGCACGCCATGGCTTAACGATCAATGAACTCATTGAAGAAGCAATTCTGTTATTGAGTTAGACGAAACCCTCACAGCCGCTGGGAACAAAAGTTTAAACAACATTGACTTTGTCGCAAGCCCACATTGTCCTCGCTTATCATAGTGTTTCTTTAACATGGGAATCAAGTGGCCTATATTCTTATTATGTTCGTTCTCCACAGTAGTTGCTCTGTTTTCCTATACATGTGAGCAAAATAAGTAAAATGATTGCATTTATATATTTATAGAAATGATTTTTCCTCTTGACAGAAAATTTCTTTGCCAAGACTTTTTTTCTCTTGACATTGATTTTCTTTTGCCAAGAACAGCAATATACACCCATAACGAGAATAATTTTGGATGTTTATAGGAGAATAAACATTAGTGTTGACATAACATGAACAGAAACTTGAGCAAGTGGTAGATAAAACATATAAACATAAAAATCAAAAACAAAGTAGAGAATGGTATATAAAAGGCTACAGTTTTTTTTCTGGTTTAAAACCAAGCTTCAAGTCTTTTTTTAATGCACTGAATTATAACGTAAAATTTTAGAAAATGAATAGACAATGACGAAAAATAATACTAGATAATGACAATATTTAGGGATACTCAGTAAAAATTTACAATTATCTTCAATTAAAATCTTCTATAATCTACAAAACTTTAACAAAATTTCAAAAGTTATCTAAACTTATTTTTCTATTTTAATTTTTAAAATCACAAACCAATAACACCCCTTAAGAATAGGACATGGAGGATTTGCTTACGTAGATAGATTTGTGAGATTGATCTAATTATCATAGATAGATGGTATAGCTGAGAACTCTCTTTTTATTTTGTCAACGTTTTCATTTATTAATTAAGATAATCATTTTACATCAACTTCATTGATATATGATCTAGAAACATAAGAAAAGGAAAAACCATTTGTGTTTTGAAAGATTTACAATGTCTATACCATAGAGGTGATCTCTGTGTTACAGACTGTCTTGATGGTTGTTGCAGATTTCCAGTAATCCAACTCATCTACCATTGGCTTGCAAAGTTGCAATCACTGAGAAAAGTAATTTGTTTGTACACAAGCCTCCTGATCTATTGCAGTACTGCCATTAACAGTGCGTGAGGTTCCGCTTCCACTACGGAGTTTGTTGGTTTATCGAGGCAGAACCATGGAGTTTTCGGACGCCTTCTTTGATGTATAAAGCCCATCCAATACCTCCTACCTCCTTTGCATTCCTCCAAGAAGTGTCAATTTAGTAAATTGAGTTATGTGAAAGTAAATGTTAACTGGTTTGAAACATGTAATTTTTTTAAATCCAAAAGAATATTTAGATGTAGAAATACGAATTTAACTTCAAATGTAAGATTTGTAAACCAACAAAGTATACCAAAAACATAAAATTTATATAAATTCCTAAAGTACTTAAAATAAGCAAACGAGTAATTTGGGATATCCATAGACCTTCGTGAATCAAAGTTAATCCTTCATAAAAACAGAATTAGAAAGAAGTCATTTTCTAAAACGTTCCTTTTCAAACCGTGATATAAAACTGATGTATAGGCAAGTGTCTCATCCTAATCCTAGTTAGGACTTGATTGGTAGAGACATGACCAAAACATTCACAAAGCGAGGAAGAAGATTCAATTAACGGGCCAAAACCCAAAAGTCATCCACTTGTAATCGAAGGAAGGGGCCCAGACAAAGACGGTCGGTTTATTTCATTGAAGTAAAACTACTCACACAAAATGAGCAAAAGCGACTGATCTCAAACAAAGCCATGTGATTAGTGATTACTCTTATTTCTACCTCACTTTTATTATTTTATCATTTTCATCCTAAGCATTCAATTAATGCACTTGTTGAAAAAAGAAGACAGATAACTACGACGGTACACGGTTTCTTTCTCGAGTAATTACATTAATCAATATGCATTTTAACGCTGCCCAACCAATAACCAATACCATATACTAGCAGTAACCACATTTATTTCGTCCAATACACACCGTCCAACACTGGATACGGGGGCCATCCACATTTATTTCAATGTATCTAATGTTTTAACAAAATTATGCAAAAATCAAAACTTATTTAGCATTTGTGACTATTTATATTCTGCACTGTTATTTTTATTGATTGAATTTGTTTTATTAATGATATTTTAATGTAAAAAAGCATATTAGAGAAAAAACTTGTATTTTTAATTAATGTGCCAAAGCTGTAAAGCATCTCCAATATAATTCATTGTTCCTTAAAAATAGAATAATTTTATATAATGTAGTTGAGTTTACTCTATGTAATAAAGTAGAAATAGAATAATGAACAAAAATAAAAAATATCGTATTTATATAGTAAATACATAATTATTATATGAAGTGAAAAGTAGAATGAGATTAGAACATTTTTATTCTAAATTATATTTTTAATACATTATGGAGTATAGTCGGAGATCCCTTATATATTAAAAGAGAAGCATTTTGCATTAAATGTTTTCACACCACCTTCTCACAATTTATTACCTTATTTATTACCTTCTCACAATTTATTACCTTATTTACTACATTCTCACAATATATTACCTTATTTACTTCAATTATAAAACACACGAGGTACTTTAAAACTACAAAGTTCAATATCGCGTGAGACAAATTCGGAGGCAAGTGAATTGGCTTAAGGGTCGATGTCAAAGTTCTGGAACATCGTTATTTGGGAGGTGGGACGTATCTAAGATGATGGATATGAAGGGCAACGTACCAGAGCCCATGAACGCGATCTTGGTTTGGACATGACTCGTGTGTAGCGTGAAGAGATTGAACTCAACCTTGCTAAGTTTGAGGTAGTTAGTGTACTGAGGGTAGATCTAAATGGTGAAGTGTGTTGTCTTCGAGAGATCCCAAAGCCGTATAGTAGTGGTGTTCTGAAAACTCTATATCTTCACTACGTAGGTTGGTGAGATTGGTTCTGTAGTTTTGAACTTTTGGGCACAAGTTTTTAACGTCGATTTTTGTATCCATAAGAAAGGACATGGACATGAGCTATTGAACAATTTGTCGGCATATATATGTGAAACGTTTAAGGGCTCTTGAGATTGGAAATTTCGTTATACAAGTCGAGAATTTGCTTCTCGAATTGAGCCTTTTCGCAACCCATCTCGAGACTAAAAGGAGATTTGGGATTGTCTCATTACTCATAATGGTGTTGACAGTAATATACTTTCATCTTACGTGTTTCCATGTCGCGTGGATGACAAAAAAAACCAGATATATGAGATAAAATCACAATTTAACCAAAAAAGACAATATTTATAATATAGATATATAATTGGACGATATTAAAACGCGAAACCACCAATCCAAAACAAACTAATATGCAAATAAAACAGATATAATGTCTTCTTATCTTTAAAAATACAACAAATTTAATCATTTTATCCCGCGCAATGCGCGGGTCTAATCCTAGTAATTTTAATAAAATAAAAGCAATGATAAGTACCATTGAACATTCAAGATTTCTATAAGTGTTGCCAAAAAGATAAAGTAAAGCAAACGTCTAAATTATTTAAAGTCCGTGACAGATGAATATAACATTTAATTTTTAGAAAAGCAAAAGAAACATTTTATCCAAATTTAAATAAAATTGGGATTTTATTTGACTTACGTCGTAAAGTCGGTTACAAATACTAAGAAACACCACCGAGCAAAAGAAGAAAAAATAAACAGCCACGAGGAAGCAACAAAAACGTAACAGAGAAGAAGAAGAAGAAGTAGAGAAAAAGAGTATTACAATGAAATCCGATGATAAAAATGAGATGTTAGCATCAGAAGCACCCAAACCTCCAAACGCAGCCATGGAAACGCAATCTACAAACGGCGGTACAAAAGGTAAGAAACGCAACCGCAACCGCAAAATCTGCATCTGCGTCACACTCCTCGTTATCCTCCTCATCTTCATCATCCTCCTCGTCTTAGGCCTCACTCTCTTCAAACCAAAACGCCCCATCACCACCATCGACTCCGTCGCCGTGGATCGTCTCAAAGCCTCCGTCGACGTCCTCAACCTCAAAGTCATCCTAAACCTAACGCTGAACGTCGATCTCTCCTTGAAAAACCCTAACCGCGTCGGCTTCAGCTTCGGCTCCTCGTCGGCGTTGCTCAACTACGGCGGCAAGTTGATCGGAGAGGCGCCGCTTCCGGCGAGTAGGATCGGGGCGGAGAAGACGCTGCCTATGAACTTGACGCTGACGTTGATGGCGGATCGGTTAGTGACCGACACGAGGATTTTCAGTGACTTCATGTCTGGGTCTATACCGGTTAACACTTTTGTTAAAGTGTCTGGGAAAGTAAGTGTTCTGAAGATATTTAAGATTAAAGTTCAGTCTTCTTCTTCGTGTGATATTGTTATCTCTGTTGCGAATCGGAATGTTACGAGTCAGCACTGTAAGTATTCGACTAAGCTGTGATCGTTGTAGTTTGTTGTAGATCTATGATATTTTTTTTTTTTTTTGAAACTGATCTATAATACTTTTTGTCTTCTTGTTGTCTTCATGTCTTGATGGTTTTGTTTTTGAAATCCTTTTGTGTGTATGTGTGTATTAGAACAGAATAAATTAAAAAAGGCATTGCTTTGTTTTTTTGTTTTCATTTTGAAATCTGTTCAGATCTCAGATTGATTCAGCAAAGAAGTAGTAACATGTTGAGTCGGTACAGATCAACGTGTCAACGTAACGTATGCCTATTTTTCAGGCAAGAAAAAGTCAAAAGGAAATGAAATCGTGTTCCAGTTAGGCAGGTACTGTGACGAATTAGTTGGCAGTTCAAATTGCATTCAAAGCACAATTTGAACTTATAATTATACAAATATAAAAGAAAGAAAACTTATAATTTGTTATCATGACCAAGCTAAAGGGTAAACCTTCACGCTGCATGGTTTCTTCAAGAAACACTGAGTTGGTAAATGGAGGATTGTAAGATCACATTGACTTCCCATTCATGGAAGTGGAGTTAAAAGAATGTGAAGTGAACAGTAAACTGTGAATTGTCATAGGATGAATTCTTCTTGTAGATCTTTCTTTCAACTCCGTTTTGACTTATTGCAAGAGTATATAATAATAGATTTAGAACTGATTTTACTTGATTTCTCACTCGAACACTTGTGTCAAATAAGTAAGAATAAATCAAACACCTGCTTGAATGAATTCTAGAATATCTCCCACAAATTCTTTTTTTTTTGTCACGCATCTCCCAGAAATAATAAATCAGAAAAACTTAGGGAAACCATCTCCACACTTGGTGAAATAAACTCTTCATCCTTTCAAACTCTAAATCACACCATAAGAAAGAAACCCCACATTATGTTGGTACTGAAAAGTTTTTGTTGCAATGATGAAACTAAAATCCGAATAATTAATCTATCGGAGTGGCCTTCAAATAGCAACCAGCTATTAAATCAGAACGGCTCCTACATTCTCAAAGCTTGTTCCATCTACTATGACTAAGTCAAAACTCTAACTCTAACAAGACCAA
Organism: Eruca vesicaria subsp. sativa; assembly: GCA_932364175.1. NCBI lineage: Eukaryota > Viridiplantae > Streptophyta > Magnoliopsida > Brassicales > Brassicaceae > Eruca > Eruca vesicaria. The sequence goes on from CAKOAT010564042.1 coordinate 525,972, forward strand.
CTCATTTACCAAGTCGATTTTGCAGCTCAATAAACACCAAACAAATAAAATCTCATATCTGCATAATAAACAACTTGCTCAACATTACAAAGCAAATAGTCTACCTTTTGAACAAGAACAAAAAGACAACGATAACCTCTTAAACAAGCTCAATATACGCCATAGGAGCATTATCACCTCTCCTCGGAAGAGTCCTAATAATCCTCGTGTACCCTCCATTCCTCTCCCCATACCTATCCGGAACCTCAGCAAACAACGCGTGAACAATCTGCTTCTCGTAGATAAACCCTAACGCTTGTCTCCTCTTATGCAGAGACCCGTCCTTAGCGAGAGTGATCATCTTATCCACAAACTTCCTCATCGCACTAGCTCTGGCTCGAGTCGTCTTGATCCTCCCGTGCTTTAACAGCTGCGTCGTGAGTCCACGGAGGAGAGCTTTCCTCTGGTCTGGTGGTCTGTTCAGCTTCGGGACTCTTCTCCCGTGTCTCATCGCGTACACACGACCGCCACCGTCGATGATCTTGAACCCGTCCTCGAAGCTTTGCCAGCCTGCGATTTTTTGAGAAACGGTTTGGAGATTAAACCGGAGGTTAGAAGAAATTGAACTGGTTTAAATTGGGAGAAGTAATTGAACCGGTTGAAACATAATTGTTTGCTCTATATGTAATCCAGTGTTTGTTTGAATGTAATTTCACATTTAAAAGAATCGGTTTGGAGATTAAACCGGAGGTAGAGGAATTGAACTGGTTTTAAATTGGGAGAAGTAATTGAACCGGTTTAACCCAAATTGTTTTCTCTAATGTAATCCAGTGTTTATTTGAATGTAATTTCACACTAAAACGGTTTGGAGATTGAACCGGTTTAAAATGGGAGAAGTAATTGAACTGGTTGAAACCTAATTGTTCCCTCTATATGTAATCCAGTGTTTGTTTGAATGTAATTTCACATTAAAAAAACGGTTTGGAGATTAAACCGGAAGTAGAGGAAATTGAAACGGTTAAAGTGGGAGGGCGGTTGAACCCTACTTGTTTGCTCTTATGTAATTCAGTGTTTGTTTGAAAATGTAATTTCACATTTAGAAAAACGGTTTGGAGATTAAACCGGAGGTAGAAGGAAACTGAACCGGTTTAAATTGGAAGAATTAATTGAACCGGTTGAACCCTAATTGTTTGCTCTATATGTAATCCTTTGAATGTAATTTCACATTTAATCAACGGTTTGGAGATTAAACCGGAGGTAGAAGGAAACTGAATTGGGAGAAGTAATTGAACGGGTTGAAACCTAATAGTTTGCTATGTAATCCAGTGTTTGTTTGAATGTAATTTCACATTTAAAAACGGTTTGGATATTAAACCGGAGGTAGAAGGAAAACGAACCGGTTTGAATTTGTTTGAATGTAATTTCACATTAAAAACGGTTTGGAGATTAAACCGGGGTAGAGGAAATTGAACCAGTTTTAAATTGGGAGATTTTACCTGGAAGACCGGTTGAGATTAGAGGGTTAACCGGAGATAGACCGGAGAAAGAAGGAAGACGCGGTGATGGAGAAGAGACGAGGACAGGACGCCGAGAAGATGGGGAAGGTAGACGGCAAGTTACAGCGGAGGAGGGAAGAGATGATTTGAGAGATGACATGTTCCAAACTCTGCTCAAGGAATCTGTAGGCGTGGCCATTGCCATTGGGATTGCCATTACAGTGCGGTTCTCTTGTCTGAAACCAAGGGCGCTTGAGAGGATAAGGGATATAGGAAGATGACTGTTTTTATCAGAGAAAGACTTCGAGTGGGCCTTAATGAGCTTTAATAACAGTAGCTCTCTACACAATGTTGCAACTTCTCATGGGCCTTATCTTTTGTTCAGCTAACCCCAATTATCTGACTATACACTGCAAACGGGCTTTTTCGTTTACTTTAATCAAGATTCAGGACGTGTATTTGTTTGTTGTTAAAAGTCATAATGTATAACATTAATGCTGGGATTTTTAAGGATTATAATAATGTTTATATGATAAAATAAAAGTATGTGGTTTGAATCCCAAATATTATTTGTTTAATGAAAAGTAGTAAATGATGTAATAGTTTTCATAATTTATAATAATAATATAAGAAATCAGTGAAAAAGTAATAAACTATTTTGTTTAACATAAAACTACTATAATAAGTATTTTTTGAACAAAAAGGAGTATTTAATTTGATTAAAGATGTCAACAAGGATTTTGCAAAATATGCACGGTTGTATAGAAAGCTACAACCAATGAATCAGAAAGGGCAATAAAGACTTTTTGAGTATGAACTAGGAGAAAGACACTCAGCTTTTTACGCTGAGAACTTTCATATTGAGCCGTGTGATTGTGTTGTGTAGATATGAATTTAAAAAAATTACAAGTGAAAAAGGGAGAAAATGAACGTAAAAAGCGTGGATGGTTTCTCTAGGGCTTCACTGCCATTTCCCAGGCCATGCTATTATAATAAGGACATGGGGGATAGTGTTTGACGTACAAAAGTCTAAAAAACTGTCAGCCAAACAGGTCCAAAACTTAATAAATAATATTTGAAAAAGAAAATTGTTGAAAAAGGGAAAAAGGAGGATGCAGATGAAAGCAAAATGTCAAACACTAGTTTTCAGATTTTATAGGGAACTGGAGTTTGACAGTTGGTGTAATGGACTCGTCACAACATGTGCGTCTCTTTACTTCTTTGTAATTACTGTTTTAGCTTACTACGTCTTGTCCAATTCCCTCGCACATGACATTGCCCGTGGTCCGTGGATATTTTGGAAATTACTACTTGGCTTCTTTTATTTTTAGCTTTCTAATAAAATGGATTTAGCTTCTTCATTAGGCTATTTTTTACTACTACAAACTAGCAACATGGCTATCCAAATACAATCTCAGAACATTCATAAGTTTATATGTAAGTTAGTTGTTACTTCATTTGGCAGCATTTGCAATGAATCTTCATCCTAAGAACATTTCCAATATAAAAAAACTTTTTCTTTTTCAAATTAGAATAAATATATAACGAAATCAAGTTATACTCTATTTTTTTCTTCATTTTGGATTGAGAATTATACAATGAACAAACAAAAAGCTCACCAATTTGATTATAAAGCAAACCAGTTTCTAATCTGTTATGAAGTGAAAATTTAGTAAAATCAGTTAGAAGTTTATTTAAATTTTATTTTGGAATAAGAAATAAAGTGAATTGGAGATGCTAACCATTGGTTAAACACACTATCACTCTTATTTTTCAATCATTTTAATTATCCAGAACAATGTTATCATCTTACAAACTAAAACCTTAAATCTCCTATCTACTTTTCCATTTAGTACTTTAGCTCATACACAAAAAAAACATATTGAATGGTGAACTAATCCAGTTTAGAACTAACCATCCTTTTTGTCTCGGCGTATATTATGATCAATTATGGCGTTGGAAAATCTGGCTGTCGTGTGGAATCTAATGTACCGGTCCCATAGATATGGCGTATATTTTTGATCGTTAGTTTGATTTTGAGTCTTCGACCCCTTGTTGGGTCAAAACATATTCATACTCAACACTCATTTTCAAAAAACATTAAATAATCATTTTTTTGTCGATTATTAGGAAATAATAAGTATTATACATTATATCCCACCGGTTCAATTATACCGATGTTGTAAATGTTATCTTCTTCTTGTTATTTATTTTTGAGAGTGGTGGAGGAAGAAACAAAGATAGATCGGCAAAAGGAAGATGTCAAACACGCAACGACGAACATCTCCGATCATCCCACCTAATCTCTTCCCCCATTTTTTACTATTTTAAAACCCAAAATTTAATTAATAGAGTCAGTGAGTGAGAGAGAGAGAGAAAGAAGTTAATACGCATAGAGGTAGAGAGAGTCATTAAAACCAATGAAGCGACATTCACAATAATTCGAAAAGGAGGAAGACGATTTACATACGGCCAGGCTTGGCTTCCTTTTCTACAAGAATCATCCTTCTCCCAACACACTCCCTTCCAAATAAAACTTACCTTTCTTTTATTATCATCATCATCGGAGTTCGTGACGAAGAACAAGATAAGAAGTCTATTTATAACCATGCAATCTCACGACAAGAACCACCACCATGGCCGAATCCTCCGGTAATTCCGACAGTAACCGTTCTGTTCCTCCAACTTCAGCTATGGTGAGAAAGAGACTAGCTTCCGAGATGTCTTCATCTTCCAACCACCGTCCTCCTCCTCCCCCTCCTCGCCGTGACTCCAACTACATCATCACTTCCCCACCACCACCACAAGAGACACCACCTGTCTCCGTCTGTAACTTCTCCGGTCTACCGGTTTTTCCTTCCGACAACAACAACAGAACATCTATGTCCGTACAACCAACAGAACAACAACAACAAGACTCTTCTTCGTCACCTACGGTTTGGGTTGACGCTATTATCAGAGACTTAATCAACTCCTCAGCTTCTGTCTCTATCCCTCAGCTTATCCAAAACGTTAGAGACATTATCTTCCCTTGTAACCCTAATCTCGGCGCTCTTCTTGAGTATAGACTCCGTTCTCTTATGCTTCTTGATCCTTCTTCTTCCTCCTCTGATCCTCCTCCTCCTCTTGACTACCATCCTCCTCTAACACAACAACAACCACAACAGCCTCCTCCTCCTCCACCTCCTGCTCCGGTGATTCAGCAAGAAAAAGAGAACTCTCCACCTCCACCGCCTGAGACGGTGACAACCACCACGGCGGAGGCGTTAAGAGAGAGAAAAGAAGAGATTAAAAGACAGAAGCAAGACGAAGAAGGTTTACATCTTCTCACTCTCCTCCTACAATGCGCTGAAGCTGTCTCTGCTGATAACCTCGAGGAAGCAAACAAACTCCTCCTCGAGATCTCTCAGCTCTCAACTCCCTACGGAACATCAGCTCAGAGAGTAGCAGCTTACTTCTCAGAAGCAATGTCAGCTCGTTTACTCAACTCCTGTCTCGGCATCTACGCGGCGTTACCGTCGCGTTGGATGCCGCAGACGCACAGTTTAAAGATGGTCTCCGCGTTCCAAGTGTTTAACGGGATAAGCCCTCTAGTAAAATTCTCGCATTTCACGGCAAATCAAGCGATTCAAGAAGCGTTTGAGAAGGAAGATAGTGTCCACATCATTGATTTGGATATCATGCAGGGGCTTCAGTGGCCTGGTTTGTTTCATATACTTGCTTCTAGACCTGGTGGACCTCCTCACGTGCGTCTCACGGGGCTTGGGACTTCTATGGAAGCTCTTCAGGCTACTGGGAAAAGGCTTTCGGATTTTGCTGATAAGCTTGGTTTGCCTTTTGAGTTCTGTCCTTTGGCTGAGAAAGTTGGGAATTTGGATGCTGAGAGACTTAATGTGAGGAAGAGAGAAGCTGTTGCTGTTCATTGGCTTCAGCATTCTCTTTATGATGTTACTGGCTCTGATACACACACTCTCTGGTTACTCCAAAGGTATACAAACACTATAGTACCTTTATCTTTCTTTTAACTATTAGAGTATGATTATTGGTGGTTTTTTATGGGTGGGGTTCTTAGTGGGAACCGATTCTTAAAACTCGGGTTCTTAGCTTTTTTAGTTTTTTAATTAAAAGTTAAGAGACTGTAAGAACCCCACCCCTAAGAAACCTCTAATAATCATGTTCTTAAGTTCAGTGTTATAAAAATCGGCGTAGACGAGTAAATCGATTTTAAAAAATCGGTTTAGGAGTTCGATAATTCGGTATTTGGTCTATGCTTCCGCCTAAACAATAATTTTTTATAAAGGTTTTCTTTTTGAATAATCAAATGTGTCTGATCACCGGCTAGGGATTTCTTGAATATTATTGATATAATTGTTTTAGAAGAGAGAGATGTATAATAAAGTGGCTTTTTGGGTTATGAACAGATTAGCTCCAAAGGTGGTGACAGTAGTGGAACAAGATTTGAGCCATGCTGGCTCTTTCTTAGGAAGATTTGTGGAAGCAATACATTACTACTCGGCACTGTTTGACTCCTTAGGAGCAAGCTACGGAGAAGAGAGCGAGGAGAGACATGTGGTTGAACAGCAGCTACTTTCTAAAGAGATAAGGAATGTATTGGCTGTTGGTGGACCGTCGAGGAGCGGTGAAGTGAAGTTTGAGAGCTGGAGGGAGAAGATGCAGCAATGTGGATTCAAAGGGATATCTTTGGCTGGGAATGCAGCGACACAAGCGACGCTTTTGTTGGGGATGTTTCCATCGGATGGGTATACTTTGGTTGATGATAATGGGACACTTAAGCTTGGATGGAAAGATCTCTCTTTACTTACTGCTTCAGCTTGGACTCCTTGTTCTTAGTTTTTATTAGTTTTTTTCTCTCTTTTGATTCACACAAACAACGCCCATAAATAGAGTCTTTACCACTTTTTTTGTTTATGTAATGAGAAGAGAGGGTTCTTAAGTCATTTGCTTTGTTTCACTTGGAGGAGGATCAGTGGAAGCTGGTAGTGACAGAAAGCACATACAACAAGTCGAACGTTCTGTTGTTGAACTAAGAATGTGAACATGTTACAGTACTATGCTAAATTGGGATCTACACTTTTGGTTATTGGGCTAATTCAAATCTGTGTTTCTTACAACCTTTTATGTCAGTCACTAACATAAAAACACACACAGCACATGTTCAGTGGTACTAGGCTAGGTGTTCGGTTTTCGGGTGTTTACAAATTTTGTTCAGCTCCAGTTTAATTATTTCAATTTTCAGTTTAGGTAGGAAACTTAGGAAACAATTAATATCCATAAAAATTTCGAGTCAAATTTGGTTACGGTTCGGTTTTGGATTTTCAAAATAATTACGATTATCGGTTCGGTTTTGGATTTTCACATCTCAAATTAAAAGAAAACCGAAGTAACCGATCCAACTAAACCGAACTAACCGCACCCGAAGGCGTAATTGGGCCAATTGCATCTTTGTCTTAATTACCGATATAAATAACTTTTTATTTATTTTCAATTGCATTAAAAGAGATTCGCATAAAAACAATAAAACTCTTCGCCTATTTCCATCTCGTCTTCAACATCGTCGACGAAACCTAATCTGATTTTCGAAGTTTGATTTGCAAAAGTCCTTAGCTCAAATCGAACGATTCCTTTTCGATTTCGAGATTCTCCGGCGAATTAATCGTTCTCTCGTCGCTGCGTTTGTGATTTTGTCAGGCTTGTCTTCTCTCTTCTCTGGTTCTCTCGGTTTCTCTATAAATTCTCTGATTCCAAGTCTTTATTACGCTGTTAGCAGACCTAATCGTTATCTTCAATTTCACGGCGTCCTCCTGCTGATTTCAGTTCTCCGTGGATAAGAGACTTGAGCGTGGTATGCTCATATGTTTCCCTATTTGATTCCTATTATCAGACGATATTTTCAGTTTTTCACGGACCTATTTAATTTTTGTTTGTATACCAAAGTTAGTGATTTCATGTCTATCAATCTCTGAGTTTTTTTTTTTTTTTAATTTGGATAAATACTAAAGCCTAAAATTGTTATTTAATTGAACATAGAATGATCTGCGTTCTTATAACGCCTTTTGTTACTACTTCATAGCCAATGCATTTTTTTTTCTGCTTAGTGAGAGTCTGTATTCAGTTAAAAGAAGGTTGCTTTAGCTTAATTTGCCGTCTGGTGTAGAGATATGTATGTTTCTGACGGCCTTGTGAGTCTTTATTTTGTAATAATCAGTTTTGTGGATAAGAATCGTTTAGATTTTTACTGATAATGTGCTCTTACCTGAGGAAGGTGTTATTTACTATAGAAGAGTTCTTTTGTTTGAGGTTTCCAGTTTTAAAGGGAATTGTCCAGTCTTGGGTGTTTTTTTTGGATTATATATGCATTAACGGATACATGTTTGTTTGATGGGTGTGTTTCAGGAAAGGGCTTTGAATAAGTTTTAAACAAAGGTTTGCGTAGTGCATTTGGTTGGAAATGGATCCTGGTCGATTTGGTCGTCAGCAAGATTGGGATAATACCAGTGTAATTTGTGGTTTTCTCAACCTTACATATATGATGGGATGATAAAAAACAAGATTTTTTTTAGTTTTTACGGCCCCCTCATCTGAGGACTCTGAGAGACAGTGGAAAAATGAGGATGTGGATGGGATTTGGCTAACGTAGTATCAGTCATGATGTTTGTTGCTGACATTACTTATTCTCTTCAATTCACAGGCTCCGGAGGGTTATGGTCCTGAGCATGATCCAAACACCCGGTCAGTGATAGTCTAATTTACTCTTTGATGTAGTTCTTATTTCTCATGGGTGAATCAACCACTCATATTAATGCTCAATACTGTTACACTAGTGTGAATTTCGTGTACTATACTTGGTTTCCATGCATTTTATTATAAATTTTTCTTACAGGTTTGGCGGATCATATGATAGGGGATATCCCGATGAAAGGCTGTTACGGGATGATGTCTACAATTATCCACCTGGACATGATATGGGTCATTTGCCTCAGCCTAGGAAGCGGAAATCTGAGGAAAGTTATCCTCGTGAACTTCGTAGGCAAGAAAAGCCTTCCACCGATACAAACTATGATGCTGATTATTATCATGACACTGAAGTTGGGAGTGGTAATGGATACTACCGTGATCAAGGACACGAAAGGTCTTCACGATATGAAGGCCGTGATGACTACTCTTCCAGTGATTATAACTCTCGATCTAGAAACTACCATCATAACAGAGATGATAGCCGTGGAAAAGATTATGATTATGCTCGCCGGAGTTATGATTCTGATTATGAAAGGGGCAGTGTGAGAGATGGCAATAGAAAGAGCAGGGACTCGCAGGATAGAGAACGGCACTCACGTGATAGAGAATGGGGTTCACGTGATAGAGAAGGGGACAATAGATCTTTCAGCCGTGAAAGAGATGTGAGTCCTCATAAGAGATATGAGAAATCGCGATCTGGATCTCCTGGACGTGATAGGTTCTCTAGATCAAGATCTCCTAGAGGTCGGAGCCATGGGCGAGGTTACAGGGAGGACAGCTATGAGGGAGATCACTGGCGTGAAAGTGAGAGGCGAAGAGAGTATGAAGATAGACATGACCAGGATCATTTTTCTGCTGTATATATTATTCTCCCATCGCTGGTTTACATTATTTTCGTGCAAATACATTTTAAAATCCTTTCCTATATTTTAATGGTTTTTGTTAGACCCCATCCGCCACTGTTCTTGTGAAGGGTCTCTCAACGAAATCAACAGAAGAAGATCTATACCAGCTTCTGGTAATCTCTTGTTCATTTTACGAATTCGTATATCCTTATGGTTGAACAACTTTTCTTGCGTGAGTTCATTGTTCCCTTATGCATGACTAGGCTGAATGGGGTCCTCTGCATCATGTCCGTGTGATTCGGGAGCAAAATTCTGGAGTTTCTCGTGGATTTGCATTTATTGATTTCCCCACGGTGGTAATTACTCTAAACTAAGTTGTTAGTTCCTTGTGGCCCTTTCTTGTGTTCTATTTAAGCCAGTGAGTGCAATTATGTATATTTTTCTGTGCAGGATGCCGCACGCACCATGATGAACAGAATTGAGCATGATGGTATAATTGTGGATGGAAGGAAGCTGATTTTTCGTTACAGGTCTTTTATTATTATTTGACTTTGTTTTATATCTGGAACTTGTGGCGGACCATTGGCTCATCATATTCAAACAAAAAAATCCTTGATCTTTTAATATCATACTCTCAGTTAGTTGTATAGCATTCTTTGACTGAATTGCGGTGTGTTGATCAGCACACCGAGGGCTGGTGTACCCCGTAGGCAGGAAAATGCTTCTAGGCGCGGTTATGGTGGCAATATAGTTCCTTCAGATTGGATATGTACAATCTGTGGCTGTATCAATTTTGCGCGGCGAACCTCTTGCTTTCAGGTTGGTGCATTGTTGGGAAGAAAGTTATGTATTTTTCATAGTGAGCGCTTGAGTATAAGTTACATATATCTTTTTAGGAATATAACTTCTTCTTGTGGTTGTTATGAGTTGGTGATGACAATACGAGCAAAGATAGAACTGATAAACCCTCACCAAACTAAATGAAAAAAAAAATATTATCAGCAGAGGTGATAAACACGTATTCTCAATTGGCACTTAATGTTTGGGACTGGGGTGACATACATATGTCAGTACCTCTGCTGATAATATTTTTTTTTTCATTTAGTTTGGTTAGCAGTTCATACATCAAAAGTAAAAAAAAAACGTATATAACAACCCAACTCCTTGAACCGGTATTTGCTAATGGATTCTGTTGCATCTTTCGTTCTACTTGTCTGAACTTAAATTGTTCATTAATTGTTCAGTGTTGTGGTGGTAGTTGTATTCTGTACCCCTTATTTGTCGTGCAGCTGGTCTATGTCTTGATTATTATTAGAACTAAAAAATCTGAGGTGCTGTTATGATATGGCATAAACGTTTTATGGGCATTTTGTAAATCTCTATGATCTCCTTTTTACGCAGTGTAATGAACCAAAGACCGATGATTCTCCTTCAGCTGACGTAGGTTTATCCAACTCAACATTGGGAAAACGCAGTTCTGAATCAGGTTTGTGATAACATTTTGTTTAAGATGTTTCCGTGTTGGGTCCAGAAACAGTCAAAAGTGTTAAAAGGTTATAGTTACTGCATTTCTGTGCATGCCATTTATGCCTAAAAGACAGTGTTCTTATTTTCCTTTTCAGGTCCAACTCATGTCTTAGTTGTACGCGGGTTGGAGGAAGATGCTGACGAGGAAATGATTCGGTATGAATTTTCCAAACATGCTCCTATCAAGGTAGGTAAAAACCTTTAAGATTCATGTTTAATAAGATATGCACTTTTACGTCAGTTGATCTGGTGTCGCTTTCGTCATTTTGTAGGATCTTCGTCTTGTAAGAGACAAATTCACACATGTTTCAAGAGGATTTGCATTTGTACATTTCTTTTCGGTAAGGTCTCAAAGTCAAATTGGTTACTTCATTGTACTCTTCTTCTTCCGTTTCCCCTTGCTGATGAAGTGAATCTTTTGATCATAGAATTATTAGGTGGTATATAAATTAGCAACCCATTTTAGATTAGTTGCACCTGTTTTTGTTTGTGAGCTTTAGCTGACGGAGTATAATGAACCAAAGACCAATGATTAGAAGCATAACTGCTTTAATATATTCAAATGTCTATTTTGTCCTGTTTATGTAGGTACAGTATTTGACTACTTTTAATTTAGTGAAGTACTTGAAACAGAAAAATTGATTATATTCGTGTAGGTTGAAGATGCTACTAAGGCACTTGAAGCAACAAACGGAACAGTTCTTGACAGGAATGGTAAAATACTGAGAGTCGCATATGCAAAGAGCGTTCATGGTTCTGGAACTGGTACACCAGCATCATCTCACGCCAGCAATCTCGCTGCTGCGGCAATTGAAGCAGCAGCATTTTCTCAACAGGTACTTGAAGATTGTTTTCATACAGTTCCCCTCGTTAGTATTGGTTGGACAGACATTGAGCCTTAGTTAAATACTTCTAACATAATGGTTATGTAATGAAGCAAAGCCAAGCTAGTTTGTGCCAAGTAATCTTCCTTGCATTCAACTCGAATGGGGAATGAAAGCAGTCCGATGGTTATAATAAGTTCGGCAATAATATGAACATTTAGTTTTGTGTGTATTGGCATAATTATTCTTAGCTTATGCCAGTCTGCTGAAACATCCTTACGTATTTCATCCTTGTAGTTTTCACTGGAGTTTGTCACTCAAGTGCAGAATACGCTATTATGTTTTATTAACCAGAGGAAAAACAAAAGTTCTGCCTGAATGTTAATACGTTGTTTGGACATAAATATATTTCTAATTAGGCTGAGTTTCATTTAATTCTTGGATTTTTTTTTTCCAAAGGTTGTCATGCTTATGATATTTGTGCTCTCTGTGAATGCTCATTCCTCATTATCTTTATTAGTATGACGGTGCGGGATGGACTCCAAAGGAATATAATCATGATGAGAAACAAACTGGAGGGCAGGCCCGGGGCATTGGGGAAATGGCTTCTGCTCCACAATCTGGCTACGTGTGGGATGAAGCATCTGGTTATTACTATGATGCTGCTTCTGGATATTACTACGATGGAAATTCAGGTTTGCATTTACTTATATGTCTCTCTATCTGTTAAGTGTATTCTTTTGCAAGATAGTATCATTGCAAATTAGTCTTCACCTGAAATAAACAGTGTTGCCATTTTGGCTGTTGTGTAACATACGTTTACATGATACTCTGTAGCTCTTTGATTTTGAATGCACTAAAACGGTAACGTGAAGATATAAAATTTGTCTTTAAGTAGACTTTAAAGTATGGCCGCAGTATTATTTAAAGTTTGTCACCTTTTAAATATTGCAGAGTTAGACCTTCTTATCTATGCGCCTGGAAAATTTGCATCTGATAGATCTGTTAATGTTTTTGGTTTTGGTGTGTGTGTGGTGGTGTAATAAGAGGGTATATTACTATTAACCATATGCTTTCTAAATATGCAGGTCTTTATTATGACAGTAATAGTGGGCTTTGGTACTCATATGACCCTCAAACGCAGCAATATGTTCCTTGTCCTGATCAGAACAATGATAGTAAATCAACTGAAAAACAGCCAGAGTCTGCCAAGACGGAGAAATCCACTCAACAAAAGGTTATTATCTCTGCAGCTGCTACCCCCACTGTAGAAAAGGCTATCTCCTTACCAGACGCAGTTCAGGCTGCAGCAGCAGCAGCAATTGCATCGGAGAAGAGAGAAAAAGAAAGAGTGAAGGAAATAAAACTTGCATCAAAGAGTAGCATACTGGCTACCAAGAAAAAAATGAACAATACTTTAACAATGTGGAAGCAGCGGACCAGTGAAACACAAACACAACGTCCCTCACTTGGTGGTGAAAATCCACCGACCGTTTTGGCTGAAGCAAGACCGTCTTTCTCCACTGTACAATCCAAGAGCAAGCTGACATCTGAGACAGTGATTGCAAAGGAGAGAACTACTTCCAATCATGGTGTTGCTACACCCTCAACAACTCCCATTACAGAAAGTTCGAGTAGCAGTAAAGCAGGACCACCTTTGATGGGGGTGATGAGAGGTTCTTACGGAGGAGCTTCTTCCTCAGCTAATGTACAAGTGCCTCCGGTTTTGCCTTCTGCTCCTTCCCCCTCTGTTCCGGTTTCGGCTTATGGGAGTGGGAGAAGAAGGTTCTCTGAAAAGCCGACTGCAGCGCCTACTCACAGAGACCAGCCTCAGACATCATACAGGGACCGTGCTGCAGAAAGAAGAAACTTATACGGTTCATCAGCTCCAAGTGAAAATGATGTTATCGACTCAAGTAAGCGTCCTTAGGTCTTCTCTCTTTTCACATATATAAAAACTGGTAATGAGAAGTTATATTAGAATAAACTTAACGAGAAAAATGGTGTTTGAGTGAAGGTGAAGATATTATGAGAAAAGGTGCATCAGATCCAACACCCTTTCCTCCTGGTGTGGGCGTACGTGGAACTACCACGACCGAAGTCAGTGATTACGATGTAATCACAGAGGAGAAAGCAATAGACGAAAGTAACGTGGGAAACAGAATGTTGAGGAACATGGGTTGGCATGAAGGATCGGTAAATCATTTATCTGTTTTCCATCAGTAAACATTATATGGTTATGTTAAAAGAAAAAGAGAGTGGTGATGGTTGTTTTTGTTTGGTAACTTTCAGGGTTTAGGGAGAGACGGGAGTGGAATGAAAGAGCCGGTGCAAGCACAAGGCGTTGATAGGAGAGCAGGACTTGGGAGTCACCAGAAGAAGCTTGATCCTGAGTTTGAGGCTCAGCCTGGTGATACCTACAGAACTGTTCTCCATAAGAAAGCTCTTGCGAGGTTTCGTGAAATGTCTGACAATAATAATTGACTGTTGAGATTTGAGAGAATGGTTGTGTTTGTAAACTGGAGTTGGAGTTTCTGTGCGTTGGTTGTGTTTAAACTGGAAAGTGATTTTAGTTTTGCTCTCTAGACACTATTGAACTAAGTAATCATAAATTATTTGGGATTATGCTTTACATTTGCATACAATTGGAGCAGATATAAATTAGTAACTTTCACATGCACATATCATGTTTGAATTTTAATTGTAAAAGGACACTAGCATATCAATTACAAACTACTAGTAAGCTTCTTACCTCGGTTAAAATTATATGCAGGGGCCAACCTAAAACCATATAACGTATATATCACATAAAATGCTTTTAACTGTAGTTACATCTAAGAACTTAATTGAAATTATTGTTCTATAAAATATTTGTACAATGCATATTCAACTAAAATCGATAATAGTTAGCGATTAACAAAAGAAAATTACCATGTATCAAACACAATAAGACAGAGAAAACATGTATCTCAGCTACAATTCTTAACTGAAAATGAAAAACAATCAAAATATTTACAGAACTGAAAGGGGTTCTAGCTGGTCAGTTTGCAGAATATTTACATAACTGGTCAGTTTGTAGAGGAGTTCGGAGCGGTCTTAATGCCTAAAGAATGGCCTGCGTTCTCATTCCAGAGAGAGGAGATTAGAAGAGGATTACAGAACCTTGCAGAGGTGAAGCTGGTGGTAGTAAAAAAGGAGACTAATAAAGGGGTCTCTTTCATTTCTCAAAGTGTGACAATACAAGAAAGAACACAGTCGTATGTTGCGACGAGCCACTCGGCTTGGATATTGAGTTCTTTGTCAATGAAAGCGGATACCTCTATGGGTGTCTCTCTCGCCTCTTGTAATGGTGTTGAAGGTAGAGTGAGTGAGATGAGGTACCAAGGAGTTTTCGTTTTGTTGGGATCTAAGTTGTCCCAATTATGTTGGTTGTGGTAGTAGATTTATTATTATTAATTTATTTTGCATCAATTCAGCAAAATGATATGTTTTTGGTACTTTGTATCACTTTACCAAAAATGATACTCTCTCTGTTTCAAATTATTCTATATTTTAGATTTTTTTTTTTTGTATCAAAATGATTCATTTTTCTACATTTACAATACATCAATTAATGGTGAATTGTAAATTTCAAAGTGTTTATTAATATTCAATTGGTTAAAAGTTATAGGGAACAATTGATTACAAAAAATAATGTATTGGTAATGAAAATTTTATAAATTTTCTTCATATATGTAAAAATGTTAAAACATTTAACATTTTGAAACAAAATGAGTACTATGATAAAATGTTAGATCAGTTAATTAAATGATCTATTCATTGTTGTTTGTTGACATCATTTATTAAAAGATACATAATTTGCTTCAATAAAAAATTGATGCTAACTTAAGTTATACTTTCTATGTTTTAATAAGATAGATATTTTAGAATTATCAAATATATTAAGAAAAGTTCTTAAATTTTGATTATAAATGCATTATTTTTTTGTGTTTAACTATTTCACATGAGTGATAACCAATCAAAATTCATTAAAAACAATTAATTTTCTTGAAATTTACTATTTATCACTAATACATGCATTAAAAATGTAAAAAAATGATCCTTTTGAAACAAAAAAATTCTACAAAATGGATCATTTTGAAACAGAGGGAATACTAGAGTTTGATCCGCGCGACAGAACATAGATTTAATTTAATTTTTAATTTTTGGTTTGTACTAAAGATGTATTTGAAATTTTTTAACATCTCTAAGCAATAAAAAACTCTTGTTTGCTACTTCATGGGCTTTGCTTCTTCCCTTGGATGAAGTTGAACCGATACAAAGGGCAGTTAGAAGCTACAATCGCTTCACAGCTGCAGAAAACAAAGCCATTGAGGAAGTGTATAAGATACACGACCCTGAATGGACCTTGATCATGAGAGATTTCAGCCTCGAACTTGAAAACATGACCAAACAAGACATCATGGATCGTTATAGGAATATGGTAAAGAAGTATGCTGCTACCACCGTTGGAGGGACTGACCACCCGACGTGGATCACATGTGTCAAGGAAAGATTTAGTAAGTGACTTTGATTTTTTTTATTTGATTTAGTAAGTGACTTTGATTTAGTAAGTGTCAACGAAAGATTTAGTAGTTAAATATTATTAACATGTCGCATGGCCTGTTTTTTCTTTACAGAAAACAACCAGAGTTATCTTCCATCATGACGCTTCCCTGGTGGCTCCTATCACGATGAACTTCACGTCAGTTGAAAAATACGTGGATGTTGTGAAATCTCTTGTTAGATCCAAGGTAAATCTATTAAAACAAACAATGATTTTATGTTTTTACTTGTTCTCATGAGATTATGAATCTTATCATCAGGTTAAGCTTTTGAAAGAGGGCACAGAGCTTCGTTTACTTCATGTGTTTAAGTTGAAGATCTAAAAATCGTTACAACTTTGGAATAGTTGGAGGATATGTCTTGGGTTCGTGTTGAAGAATGTCTTGAAGTTGAAGTGAACACTGGTGGCACTGAGATGGCGATCTTTGGCTACCATTGTGAGCTTGCAAAAAGCGGGAATACGGTATTACTTACTTATTTGTTCTTTTAACATGGAAATTGTTGTAAACAAACGAAGAGAAGGCTGTTGAGTCAAATCTATTTGTGAACTGTTTGTGCAGATAGAGAAGAAGTTTGAGAGCAAGTATGGTGTCTCCGGCGAAGATATCTCGAAGGTTTCTCTCTATTTTCTTCTTCTTTTTTTCTTGGTTGTATTTTTCTCAAAAAAAAACTTATACTCATGTGTGTAGTGGAAGTTTGTGTGCGTTTGTGTGTTACCTCATTGACTCAGAAATCCTTCATTCATTTTGGAAGGTAAGAGTTAAATGATTTATATAGTTTATATAAATCTGATTATATAAATTTGACTGATTGTGAAATTTTGGTGAGGAACAGCCAAGAGCCAAGTTGAGAGTGGAGCATCTTAACTTCTAGTTTAATTTTTCATTTTCTGAACCTTTTTATTCGTTATGAAATCTTTGTAATTGGGTACGTTGACTTGAGTTTTTGATGCAGATGCATCAACATTTTTGGCGCCAAACTAACCCATTTGAATGTTCCTCTTTTGTTTTGGTTTTCTTAGTCTTTCCTTTTTAAGATTGATTTCTGTTTTACAATTAGTTTTATAAGTTCCTCCTCCTATTAAGATTTGTCTAAAGGAGAGGCTATATAATAAGGTCGATACCTTGATGTTGTGTTCATGTTTGGTTTAATAAAAAGAGCTTTTGCTTTATACCTTATTTCAATTCGATTCAATTTATCCAAATAAGAAGCTTGTCTCAAAAAGCTATCGTAAAAAACTCTTGATCGATCTAAGAACATGTCTCTAAGAATCCTAAAATTCTCGGATCGACCATTCACCCATTCTTGAGACCAACTTCTATGTGATGTAATTATCTTATTATTATTTTCTATGTGCTTGGATTAGTTAGCTTTTGTTGTGAAGCATTCAGTAATTGAAAAAGAGCTTTTGGGGGTTATTGGTTCTGATATTTGATTAGATTTAGAAATTTAGCTTGGATTTAGAAATAATTGACAAATATGTTAATTTTAAAATCAAACAAACAAATTTCAAAATTAACTACATAGCTTTCAAAATAAAAATAACTAGATTGCTATAAATCGATGAAATGGATTTGGAGTTGGAAATTTCATTGCGTAATCATTTACTATTTCATCTACCTGCGACATATATATTTTCATCTTCTAAAGTTTTATTTTAATGTGTAAAATTATTAATTCATGTTTGATATTGTATACATTTGACAGAAGAAAAAGAACCTATCAAAACAAGCACAAACACATTGCTAAGTTTGACCGAATAGAAATTTCTTGCTTCATTTGATGGCATTTCTTCATGATTTGTGCTTCTTGCTTATGTTTTGATTCACAATAATATTATAACTACTTCGGTATGTTTGGATGCAAGATACGTTTTGTTTGTACGGTTACTATCAAATTAAGGTTTATATCAACTACGATTATTAGGATACACAAAAATACAAGAAACAGTAAAAACCACAATAATGCAAATCCAATAAAAATAAGAAGGCCTAACTCAATATTTGTTCTCTTGTATTTTACTCTTAAAGATATTTACAAATCCACTCAAATTTAAATCAAAATCAAATCCCTAAATCAATACCATTAAAAGGGAACATTCTTTTTAATGAGTTTTTTACGTTTTCCAAAATTTCCCTTAATGATATGAACAAATTTTTATTTTCATTAATGACAATATAGTCTTTTCTTTTTTGAGCCTAAAAAACTATATAATTTGTACAAACATTATCTATCTAATGGATTGCTTAATAGGCTAATCTCTTTCAAAATATTTTTGAATATTCTTGCAAGAATAATGTCCATCAACCTATACACGATTTTTGCGAGTTTCTTAAAACCAAACCGGGTTACATATAAAGTCCTCAGTTTTGTCTTTTAACAACCGGTCCAGATTATGTTTCAGAATACTGAATATAACGTTTTATGTGTAACATGTAAATGTTGATACATAATTAAAAATACAAATTTATATCATATAGATTTGGTTTGTTTCAAAAATATTCCTGTATTTTGAACCAGTAGCCGAATCTCAGGTTTTAGCGGAAATTTTGGAGGTTTATAGAATTTTAAATAATGAGTTTAAAAAAAAACTGGGTTACATATAAAGTAATCGGTTTTATCGGTTTAACAACGGGTCTAGGTCGTGTTTCATAACACTGAATATAATACTTCATATGTAATAGTTAAATGTTACATTTAATTGTGAATATGTCTGTGTTGTATATAACTTCTGGAGCTGTAAATATGGCCTCAAAAGTAAAATAACCTCTTGTCATCCAAAACCAACCTAAACCGTATTCTAATCAGGTATTAGATGAGAAACCTCCTTAGGAAAGTTTTCCGTTGAAAGCTGAAATGCGTAAGTACTTGGTTCTCCATTTCGAGGACCTGATCTACGAGGATAGGAACCTACAAGGCAATTAGCATGCAAGTAATGCCAAGGAGTTGAAGGTTCTTGTCTGTCTATGTTGTTTCCATCGATATCAGAGACATATTTATATATAGTTCTCTTGAATACATCTTCTCTTGTTCACTCTTCTCATACCTTGGCCAAAGCTCCTTCTCTGCAGCAACCGTGTAAAAAAGGATAAACACAAAAACTAGTATCCAATCAAACACTTTTCTTTCACGTATCTAGCACATTAATAGTACGAATATAATCAAAGCCACAACCTTGTAATAAACTCAACAACAAGCTCATACATTACGCAGTATTAATCTAACAGTTTGATCAAATGATGCCATCATCTCAAAACAAGAAATAACGAGTAATAAAAAAAGAATTTAGAATCTTTCTGATAGCAAAGCATAAGTAAAACAACATCCATTAATATCCAAAACAAAGCACAGAAACTGAAAAAAAAAAATGAAACATTACACAAAAAGCAATTCATTTATTAAGAGCTAATAAATAACCTCCCTATCTTTTTTTTTTTGTTTCTTCTTCCCCTTTTAGGTGTACTACTACACTCGTGAATATGAACCAAGCTAAGTGATGGTACGTGGAAATGAGAAACGAGAATTGTTTACAGTACCGTTATAGACTTGTTTAATCATACCGTCTCCAACAATATAGATTCGGGTCTTAAATTTTTCTAAATATATAATAAGCAGTTTAACTTTCATTATCTTCTGTAGGCAAGGTTCAGGAAGTGCTTGCCGTAGTTTATTTGGTGGATTTGTCAAGTGGACAATGGGAAGCAAAGAAGATGGAAGTGACAGCATTGCTATTCAACTTGCAGATGAGAAGCACTGGGATGATCTTGTTATCATCATTGCTGTGGTATGGATCTTATTAAATATACTTGCTCGTACAGTTATTCCCATTCTCCCATCTTCCACAAAATTTTCTGTATGTTACAGTTTCACTTGTCATATTATTTGAAAAGAATAAGCTATATGAATAATTATTTGCCAAGAGTTTACTGAGTGGCTTAATCTGAACTAATGAACATTAGGAGACAATAGGTTCATACAGGGAACACTCATTTGCATTATGGCATGACTAACACAACTAAAATGATATGATATGAACTTTGTGAACTGAAATAGATCAGACCACTTTTATCTCAAATCTCATTCCTAAAAAGAAACTTTTTTGTGTACAAATAACAACTTCAAATTTTGACAGGTTGCTTACACATTTGATGCTGGTGTTGGAATTGTGAAATCCCATGTCCAACTCAATCTTATCTTGTTAGTACGATATTGTCCACTTTGGGCCTTAGAGGCTGCCCCGCATGGATTTACTTTTGGTTTCCTTCCCAAAAGGCCTCGTACTATTAGAGTTTGACTTCTCTTTATATATTAGACTCTCATTGTCTAATTTTCCAATGTGGGACTTTGTTTACTATCTCACATTCTCCCCCTTAAACTAAGGACCACATTCATTTCGTGTACTTTGTCCTTCAGCGAATCATCTGGCTCCACTTTGTACCGGTAATCGCAGGGTTTCCTTTAAGAATATTTTTCCCACAACATCACAGGTTCTATTATCTTCTGATAGTTTATGCCACGACCTCCTCTTCCTACTTGAAGGATCCCCATTCATATCTTAAGGGTATTTTGGTCTTCTTGCATATCTTCGTCAAACCGCTCTGATACCAATTGTTGGAATTGTGAAATCCCATGTCCAACTCAATCTTATCTTGTTAGTACGATATTGTCCACTTTGGGCCTTAGAGGCTGGCCCGCATGGATTTACTTTTGGTTTTCTTCCCAAAAGGCCTCGTACTATTAGAGTTTGACTTCTCTTTATATATTAGACTCTCATTGTCTAATTTTCCAATGTGAGACTTTGTTTACTATCTCACAGCTGGTCCAAATGCTGTACTGAAGAGGTAACAGATCTAAGCTTTGATGACTCATCCACTGCTGTTGTACTGACTTTGGTTTCTTTGATTACCAGTTACGTAGTGGGAGACAATTCGATTCTAAAGGAGGCAGGATTAGATGGAGCAAAGAGTGTAGAGAATCTGCAACCTCCACCTGAGATTAAAGACCTGGAAGAGGTCCTGTCGTGCTTCCCGACCAAACTCAAGCTCTTCTCGATCCGGAAACCGGCCTTCCCAAGTGAACATTGTCTCTGCTTCAATCTAATGTTTATGATTAGCACCATCCTTTTACTACAAGTTTAAGAAACTGATATTTGTGGCACAATAAGTGCAAGTTTCGTTGTTATCTACTGCTAGCTTTCTTACTACCAATAAAAAAAATATGTTTGATGTTTCGGTTTTACAAGAGTACTATTTTCTTTACTAGACTGCAACATAAACAAACAAAATGCTTACAGAATACATAAATAAATGGGTTAATTTGCTTACTAACTAAAATGAAAAGAAAAATAAAGAGAATGACAATGAATTTTGACATAATGTAGAAACTAATATTTAATATTTATGATTCATTTGAGCATGGTTATCCATGTTTATTAGGGTTTATATTTCGATTTAAAATCTAAAAATTAGTGTTTTGAATTTAGTTTATGGATTAACGTTGATCGTGTGTGCTCCTGGTTGAGTTGGTTAGTCGCAACAGATATAACTAGGGATTAATCCGCGCTACGCGCGGACCTATTTAATTTTCAAATGTTAACTATTTTATTTTTGAAACACAACTTGCATAAATTCATAAACTCAAAGGTAGGTGTTGATAGATGTTGTATATTTACCAGCCTTGCATTATTATTTATTTCAGAATACAAAATGTATTCACATATTTACTTATTATTTATTTTACT
>CAKOAT010564042.1:551106-587030 GCA_932364175.1 Eruca vesicaria subsp. sativa
TTTACCTTTTCTATTTTTTTATAGTGTATATTTGCCTATTATTTATTTTACTGTATATTTTTAAGATAAATGTTTAATTTGGTTTTTATTTCCTATATTGTATATTTACTTTTTGTTTATTTTTTTCTTATATTGTATATTTATTTATTTTAATATGTTTACTTTTAAATTAAATGATAATTTTATGCTAGATGTTTAACGTAATATTTATATTTCTTATACTTTATATTTACCTATTTTATATTGCATATATACTTATTACTTATTTTATTATACATTTTTAATGTAATATTTCTATTTTTATATTGTAGATTTACTAATTTTATATTTGTTTTATATTGTATATTTAATTTTTTTTTGACAATATAACAATAGATGTTTAATGTAATATTTTTATTTCTTATATTGTATGCTTACCTATTTTTATATTTTATATTTTCTTATTAATTATTTTATTATATATTATCCAGAAATATTTTTGAAGTGATATTTCTATTTTTTTGTATATTTACTTTTTTTTTATTTTTCCTATATTGTTTATTTTTCAGATAAATGTTCAATGTAATAGTTCTATTTTTAGATTGTATAAGTTTTATATTTATTATATTGTATATTTATTATATTGTATATTTATTTATTTTTATGATAATATTATTATAGATGTTTATTGTAATATTATATTTCTTATATTATATATTCACATATTTTTATTTTGCATATTTGCTTATCTTTTTATTCTACATTTCCGAGATAGATATTTAATATAATATTTTTTATATTTCTATTGTATATTAAATAATTATTTATTTTCCTTATATTGTTTATTATTATTTTTTTATATTTTTCGAAGAGAGGTTCTACAATGATGTGCATGCTTTTTAGAATCTCAATTAGTCCATTTTAATAGAAGTACCATCAACATCAATATATATAACTCAAGGAGAGAGAAAATTATTTTATTAATGAAATCAAAGTTTTAGTGTGACCAACTAAATATAATATTACATGTAAATCCTCCGAGGAATAAATATGTGCTTATGAACTGCCATCATCTTCGCAAGAGTTGTTGATGTTAGGAGTTGCAAGAACGGCCTGTATAATACAAATTGGATGCTCTATTTCCTTCTGTTCATTTCTTATTCGTTCTTTAGTTTTCTACTACACACAATCCTCTTTTTTCTGAAGTTCTTTGGA
This sequence comes from Eruca vesicaria subsp. sativa, assembly GCA_932364175.1. NCBI lineage: Eukaryota > Viridiplantae > Streptophyta > Magnoliopsida > Brassicales > Brassicaceae > Eruca > Eruca vesicaria. The sequence continues at coordinate 552,301 of CAKOAT010564042.1, forward strand.
GATCTTTTTTAAGAGGTGTGAGACTGATGTTGATGGAATAATGGATTTTATAGGGATTTGTTTGATGTAAAACTATACATTTTTTTAATGTAGTATTTCTATTTTTTAATTGTATATTACTTATTATTTATTTTAATATTTTAATATAAATTTTTAGTGTAGTATTTCCATTTTAAATGTTGTATGTTTACATATTACTTTTTATAGTGAAAAAGGTAATCTTACATATGTTTTATGTAGTTTTCCATTTATGTTGTATGTTTACATATTGTTATTTTTTAATGTAAAATGATAATCTTACATATATTTAATGTAGTATTTCCATTTTTTATGTTGTATGTTTACATATTAATTTCGAAATTATATGTTTATTGATTTTTTTTGTAAAATGTTAATGTTACATTATGGAGATAAGCTGTATTTTGTTTTAGTGAAAAATGGCAATCTTACATATGTTTAATGTAGTTTTTCCATTTTTTATGCTGTATGTTTACATATAATTTATTATTTTCGAAATTATATATAATCTTTTTAACTTTTTTTTATAAAATGGTAATGTTATATTATGGAGATANTAATGTAGTTTTTCCATTTTTTATGCTGTATGTTTACATATAATTTATTATTTTCGAAATTATATATAATCTTTTTAACTTTTTTTTATAAAATGGTAATGTTATATTATGGAGATAAGCTGTATTTTCTTTTAGTGAAAAATGGTAATTTTACATATGTTTGATATAGTATTTCTATTTTTATGTTGTATGTTTATATTATTGAAAATTAGTAATATTAAAATGTAAAACTTTAAATTTGCCATATGACATCTTTTTAAATAGGGTTATTATGATGAGGTGGACGCTCCCATGAGCCTCGATTAGTCCCTTTTAATAGTATAGATTTTGACTTTCCCGTAAGTTTTATAACATGACGAAAGCCCAAAAAAAACAATTGGTCTAAAACCCAAACTATTAGGGTTGTCAGAGTAAAAAGTTACGTACTTTCATGCTAACTAGCTTGTACTTTCCTAACTTTTCCTTTTATTGTCTTTTTACTTTATTTTTCATCTCAAATTGGCACGGAAAATATAAAACAAAACAAAAAAGGAAAATTGCAGGACCACTTGCTGAAACCTAATCATATATAATCCAAAATCTAATCGGCTCCCTCTCTTCTTCCCCTAGATCCAAAATCTAATCAAATTTTGCTTACATGGGTCAGGCTTCGGGTTTAAAATGTAAGTTTTGATTTTGATCTTTTTTTTCCGGATTCGTTTAGTGGGAAGATCTGTGTATTGGTTAATCAAAATTTCGCTAATAATAAATAATTGCAGGCAGAAGAAAGAGTCAGTTGGAGTCTACATCTAATAGAGATTCATTGAGCAGTTTGCCAGATGATATTCTTGGCATTATCTTGTCTTTACTTCCGACAAAACTTGCTGCTTCCACATCGGTTCTGTCTAAGAGGTGGATGAATCTGCTCCCTCTTGTAGACAGCAGCCTTGATTTTGATGACTCCATCTTTCTTTATCCTGCTGCTGCAAGATCATCAAGTAGTGGATTCGCCGATTTTGTGGACAAGACAGTGGCTCTGTTGAGTAGCTGTCCCATCAAGACTCTCTCCTTGAGTGGCCGCTGCTACGAAAAGTCTCGTGTTGACGAGTGGATTCGCGTTGCGCTACAACGCAGCTTGTCGGAACTACACTTGCGGTGTCCTCATCGGCTAGACAAAGATAGAGTAGAGTTGTTGTTTAGGTCAAAAACATTGGTGAAGCTTACACTATCCGATGGATGCGTTATCGAAGATCTCCCTGATGGACACGTGGACTTTACTGATAAACCTTTTATGGATGAGAAAATAAATGAAGATAGGTTTTTCCCATCCCTCAAATCGCTTTATCTGGGCGATATCGTGATTGATGAACGCTATTATTTCAAGCTCATCCTTATGTGCCCTGTTCTGGAAGAATTGTTTATACGTAACGACGGCGTTTCACACCCGCCAAGTTGGATTGGACGTGTGCCAAGTTATCCTTTGAAGCGACTTGTGATTGATTACCTTGTTCGTGTTCCAGAGTATAAACATGTTTATTCAGAAATTGAAGTTCGCATCGGTGGTCCAGAAAACCTAGTCTACTTTGAATTTTCTAGTTACGTCCATGCTTATTATGGTAGTTTTGGCGACATGGAGTCGCTTGTCGAAGCTAGACTAGATCTTCGATTATTGGAGTCAACTACCCGTTTTGATGATGATACCGACACAGGTGAATGGAATGGAGTGAATGGTTTTGATGATATCTTTGGTAATGCTACAATCCTGATTTGGAGAATGGCCAGTTACGTAAAGATCCTTCACTTGTCTCCTTATTCTCTTGAGGTCAGTACTATCTCTTCTCTCTCTTTAGTTGTTTGATTATTTATTGATGAAGCTGAAGCTTTATAAAATAAATTATATTTTAGTAATAATTAGAACAAATCGACATGCAAAAAAAAAAAAAAAAACCCCTAAAATCTTTAAAAATATTTCTAACTAATTAATACAACTATCAAAATAATTGTCAGTATAATTTAAATTTTTGAAAACATAATAATAACTTATCATACTTGTTTATTAATTAATAAGATAGTATCCGTATAAAGATCACTTGCGGGCAAAACATCTATCTATACTATTATTTGCAAAGTGATTTTTCGCAACAGAGCTCTCACGTTAAAAGTTAGATTGGTTAATATCGTTTATACCCTTAATGAATAATTACAAATTTCAATATATAATTAAACATAAATAAAAAACGAATTTCAATTGATTTTAGATTTATCTTTATGTAAAACTATTTTATATTGGGTTATAAAGTCTTTATTAACCTTGAAAAATAATTATATTTGTTAATATATAATTAATTATAAATTAAAAACGAGTTTTGATTTATTTGATAATTATCCTTATTTAAAAAATTATATTATGTTTATCAACCTTGAAAAATAATTATATTTGTTAATATATAATTAATTCTAAATTAAAAACGAATTTCATGAATTTGATAATTATCCTTATCTAACTTTTTTATATTATGTTATAAAGTTTTTATTAACCTTGAAAAAATAATTATATTTTTAATATATATTTAATTATGAAAAAATAAATTTGCAAAGAATATAGGTATAGATAATTTATATTGTGTTATCCAAAATATTACTAAAGTTAATTTTATTATACTTCTTTTTGTTATGTCTAGAAAACATAGTAATTTATTACTAAATATTTTAAATTTATGAGAATTTCACATTTAATTTATGCAATGATAATTATTTATATGATGATGAAAAATTTTATATATAGAAAGAATCTGTTTAGATTATTATTAAATGTTTTGAGTGTATGCACAATAATTTATTATAATTTACTTAAATTGATTATATATTTGTTTATAGATATTAGTAAAATTATTAAGCCCGCAAGTGCGGGCAAAACACCTAGTTATATATTATATATGTATATGGTTTTGATAATAATACATTATACGTACATTAGGCGCTTCATTTCGGCTGCGAATTCTTCTGCGAATTCCACAACCTCGCTACTTTATCATTCGAGAGCGACAAGGATAAAAGCTGGCAAGTTCTGCCACGTTTGCTCAGAATTACCCCAAAGCTACAAAATTTAGTCATCAAGGTATCAGTTTCTTAGATGGTCAAAAATTATATATTCTGCAACTGATTTATTATTATCACACATCAGGGTCTCTTGCACCGAGTTACAGGTAGATGTGGAGATGTGTGCCCTTGCTATCATCGTCCCATACATAAGAGAGTGATTGGTGGTCGAAAACCGAAAGTGTCTTGTTTACCGTCTCTTCCTCTGAAGGTGCTAGAGATCTCAGGATATGGAGGAACTTGTAGAGAGATTAAACAGATGAGGCATTTCTTGGGAAAACTGCAATGCCTCCAACTTGTGAAAATTGGTGTTCAGCCAGAGTCTGATTGCAACAAGTTGAGATCGAACCTAATGAGACTTCCCAGACTCTCATCCAACTGCATCATCCAGTTCATCTGAATTTCTGTCTCACTCTTGATGATGACAAGTTGAGAAATAGCTCTCCTTACTATGTTATCTTAGGATTTGAGTGGCAATTAACTTTCCCATAAATCAGCTGTTTCGTGCACGTTTTAAAGGTTTTGCAGAACAATTTGTTGGAATCGATTATGTTTAATTTAAATACTGTGGTAAACCCCTCCTACTGGAGGGCGATCAAATAAATTAATAATATGAATTGTTATAAATTTTGGTTTTTACTTTTAACCTAAAATACCATGAAGGTTCATACTTGTTTTACAACAAGTTTATATCTGTGGAAACTGAATTGCTGCTATGATGACTTACTAAAATTTTGTTTCAATTCGTTGGATTTCTAGTTCGTGATCTTAGCTCTGGTGTAAAAGTAGAGGAGACAATGGAAAATCATACAAACATACCTTTTTTTGTTTAAAGCTGAAATGCGCAAAATACTTGGTTCTCCATTTCCAGGACCTGGTCTACGAGGATAGGAACCTACAAGGCAATTAACATGCAAGTGATGCCAAGGAGTTGAAGATTCTTGTCTGTCTATGTTGTTTCCATCGATATCAGAGACATATATATATATATAGTTCTCTTGATTACATCTTCCTTGTGAGCCAAGCTGGTTCTTTTGTTTACATCGTGAATATGAACCCAATCAAACAGCTTTCATAAAAAGCAAATTACTCTTGGCAAATTGTCTACTTGCCTCCGAGTTAGTTTCAGGCTATCACAAGCAAAACTAATCTTGAAGATTGATATAACCCAAAGGCTTCGACTGGGTGAGATGGGATTTCTTGACTGCCTGCTTAGAAGCTCTGTACCTTCCTCCTGACTGTGTGTTCAATGGCTCTCTCTCTGCCTGCTACACTTCTCCATCATACTCAATGGGTTCGGCCTGGTCATCAACACTCTAACCAACAAACTCAACAATGCAGCTGGTGGTACAGTGAAGGCTTTGGATTCCATTCAGAGCTCTTTCTCGTCTCTCAATAAGTGTGGAAAAAATCCTGCTTCTTCTCAAGAAACTGCAGACCTCACAATGGGGCATAAGTGAGTGCTGGATCCTTTCCTATGCGATACCTCAGCCTCAATAAAATCAAGCTCCTGGACTTGGAAAGGCAAGCCACAGACTTGTAATAAACTCAACAACAAGCTCATACATTTCAACGCAGCATTAATCTAACAGTTTGATCAAATGATGCTTATCATCTCAAAACAAGAAATAACGAGTAATAAGAAAAAAATATTAAAATCTTTCTGATAGCAAAACATAAGTTAGTTACTGGAGAAACAACATCCATTAATATCCAAAACAAAGCACAGAAACTGAAAAAAAGAAACATTACACAAAAAGCAATTCATTTATTAAGAGCTAATAAATAACAACCTCCCTATCTTTTTTGTTTGTTTCTTCTTCCCCTTTTAGGTGTACTACTACACTCGTGAATATGAACCAAGCTTGGAACATAAGTGATGATACCTGGGCAGGTGAAAGTGAAACGAGTTTGGTTTATTGTACCGTGATAGACTTGTTTAAACATACCATCGCCAACAATGTAGATTCTGGTCCTATATTCACCCAACTCCACTGAGTGAAAATCACAACATGTCACCACTTTATTCTCCTCGTCCAAAGAGAAGCTTGCCAAATTCCCCACACTTGGGACGTGAAATTTATCAAAATCCATTTTCAAGACGAAGTGGCTCCTCCAGGACAAGTCCTCCTCATCATCCTCAACAACCTTATTGCTCACCCATATCCTCATCACATATGACCCTGAAAGAGTAGAGCGAAGCAACACCGAGAGCTTCTCATCATTAACAACTGACAGCGCTACTTTACTGTCAGGGGGATCCAGAACCTGAAACGGAAGAGGGAGACGCACAAATTTCTCGGTCGTGAAATCAAACTTCACCAAGAAATAGCAGGCGGTTTTATTACCTCGAGCAATCCAATAAGTATCCCCTTTCAAAGACATGCCACTGTACTGTAACTGATGGTCAAGAGGGAAGGAATCAAGAACCCTCCAAGAATCAGAGCTAAGCTCATAGATCTCACACTCTGCAAACATCTGGCCGTTTTTATAATACCAATAAAAACTCAAGATTTTGTAGCTATGACCAGAAGAAGAAGTGTTGGTGTATCCTAGAGTATATTTATTATTTCTAAGGAAACAAGGTTTGGGTTTGATTAACCTTGTTTGACCAGTACATGGGTTCCAAACCACAAGTCTAGGAATTTCCCTTGATTGGCATAACATTACACCGTCGCAGTGAAATATCTTAGACAAGTTCAAATCTTTTTTTGAACTCCTAAGTTTAGAGGTGAACTCCATAGGTTCCACGCCTCCTCCTCCTCTGTTGTTATTGTTATGGAGATCTTTGTCTATTGAATAAACATTCTGATTGCTCAGTAACATCGACGCTCTTACAGCTTTTCCCATCTTCTTGTTCTTCTCCACGAACCTCGGATCTCTGAACAAAGCGTACCATCTTTTGCATGTTGTTTTCAACTCCGATAAAGAGTTGGCCGGAACCCTGGACAGTATCTCCGCTTCCAAATCGTCTGTAAGATTGGATAACATCATCATTCTCTGTCGTGATACATAAATTAGGGTTTAATATTGCCCGAAGAAAAAAACAAAAGAGGTCTTTTAACTTTCAAACTTTAATAGTTACTATATGTTTTAATTATATTTAAGTCAATTTAGAATATCATCCAAATGAATGATTATTTGCATCCAAACAATTCGACCTAAAACATTAAACTTTTTTACATTGATAAAGTTATTCACAAATTAAAAATAAATCTATATTTCCTTTAAAATTTTGAAAAATCTAAAGTCTATTTCATTTCTTCTTAATTGATAAAAAGTATAGAAATCTATCTTTCAATTTGAAAATTGAATCGATAAATATACATTCAAAAATTGATCTTACAGAAAGAATAAAATTAGTTTGGATGATAATACAATATATTTGAATTTATTTTAGTCAAACACGTATTTTTTTTTGAATGATCTTTTATTTTATATGATTAATTCATGTTTAAGGTTTAACTATATAAAAATAAACATAAATTGAATTTAACGTGTGAGTTCAGAGGCGAAAAATAAATTCATGAATATATATCATTATATTATTTAATTTGAAAATAATTACGTATTATACTTTTTTCAATTGTCTCTTTTGAATTATATACAATTAAAAATTTTATTTTATGAATATTTTTTTCTGTTTTTGAATTTTTTTATCCAAAATATATTTTCCGGATAACAACACAATATATATAAGAATTATCTTTTTATTTTTAAATATTTTACTTTATGAATATTTATTTATGTGTTTTCTGTTTTTGAAATTTTTATCAAAAATTTGTTTTCCGGATAACAACACAATATAAGCATTATCTTTCTTTTTTTTAAATATATATTTAGATTATGTATAATTCTTATTATTATTATTAATTTAAATCATTAGTCTAGTCAAATAAGTATTAAATTCGTTTTTAGTTTTAGCTGATTTATATATTTTATTCATTAATGGTATAAACGATATTAACCACTCCAACTTTTAACGTGAGAGCTCCATTGCGAAAAATCACTTTGTAAATAATAGTATAGATAACTGAAACAAATTATTTTGGAATATACCGTTTTTACATAATTGTTTTTTTCAAGAAATTTTAAATTTAACAAGTTATAATTATGAAACTCTTGAAATATTAAAAGCAAATAATGTAAATTTTATTTTTTATAAATATAAGGAACATGTTGTAAATAAAAATTAACATTTTGAAAATATTCTATTTTGTAAATATATATTTTCAAAATATGTTAAGAATATAATTTGGATCCCAATAAGTAATATTTAGACAAATAAAATCAGATAAATATAGAGGGGGTGATTGAGTAGGCTTTATCTTCTTACTTATGATGTCATCATCTCAAAACAAGAAATAACAAGTAAATAAAAAAAGAAAATATTAAAATCTTTATGATAGCAAAACATAACTCAGTTACACAAAGCAATTTCATTTATTAAAAGCTATAATAACCTACCTTTCTTTTTCTTTTTCCCCTTTTAGGTTTACTATTACACTCGTAAATATAAACCAAGTTTGGAACATAAGTGATGATACCTGGCCAGGTATAAGTGAAATGAGATTGGTTTACTGTACCGTTATAGACTTGTTTAAACATAACTTGTATAAGTGATGTATAAGTTAAACGAGATTGGCTTACTGTACCGTTATAGACTTGTTTAAACATAACTTGTATTTTTTTTTTGATCAAACAAAGCATTGCATTACTACTAAGAGTTTACTCTTCAAAAGAAGAGATCATAACAGAGGAAGCAAGAGTTGCTTTTGCCGCCGAATCAGCTTCGGTATTGAAATTAAGGGAAATAAAGTGAAAAGATATTACATCAAACAAAGAAACGAAATGATAGATATCAAACATGATACCGAACAGTTCAGGCTGATACTCTCTCTTCTTCAAAAGGTTGACAAGAGATAAAGAATCGGATAGAACCATCAGGGATCGGACGTACCAACGAGATTGGCTTACTGTACCAACGACCCCATAATCTTTTCCTTTTCAAAAACAACCCCATTAATTTCCGAAACCACAAAATCTCCCTTGACGACCCACCACTGTCCGAGAGAGAGATCTTCGGTGTCCTGTTTTCAGATAGACCTCACACTGTATTGAAGTCGTGGAACCACCGTGAAAGCGACACGTGGCGCTGATTCCTCCAACGCCTCCTCTGCAAAGCTTTTCATGTACACTTCAGAGAACTCAGCTATATGCTCAAAGAGAAAGCTAAGCAAAGCAAGAAGCGGAACCGTTTCGCCATTTAAAAAAAAAAAAAACAGAGCACAAGCTCGTCTCCGGGAACTCACCTTGGTTTCTGAAATGCAGATGTCCAAAGAAAACTTGCTCCAGCTTCGTATGTATGAACAGCAAGAACCTGGTTCTGCAGAACCTAGCGAATCTTGATTTAGACCGCGTGTTTAAGCAATCGTTAGTTTTCATCAACCTGAGAAGTGTGGTAGATGTAATGCTTCGAACATTACATTGGAGACAAAATGTTCGAAAGTGAAACACTTGTGGTCTTCCTTGTAATAAGACACACACCGGGCAGGATAAGACTTAGCAGCCATGGAGATAAACATTTGTTGTTGGATCATTAGCTTGACGAATCCTCTGACTGTGTGGTGCACATAAGCAACGACGAAGTGTATGGGATTTAGAGCTGATAAGTGAAGATTGTCTACAAAGCTGTCCGCAATGGTTAAGTCTCTTCACTGTTAACCTGCTCCTCGAGGATTCGGATCTCTTTGTTTCTTAGAGAAACATTGTTTTAGCTCACACAAAAGTCTTCAGCTCGGATACAACCGAGTTGTCTGCTTTTTGAATCCCTATTGCGTCACGTGGAGACTGAGAATGCTGTAACCAGCTTTGATGTAAGAAACCGTAGCGAAAATCTTTGCAAGAAGAGTTTCTTCCTCAAGTTTGTAGACAGATTAGCTTCTTGGAATTGAACATTATCTTCTGGAGCAACACCAGTTAGCTTATGAATATGTTAAGAACTTTAGCAAATGTGCGTCATAAGCAACAACAACCATTGGTTTCACTGTTTCCATCTGCAGATGATCCATCACAAAGTAATGACAAAACAGTATCAAGAACACCACAAAATGGAATAGAGAACATGTAATGATAAATTGTTACGTTTACATACAGAAACAAAGAGCAACGAACTTTAATACTTGGATCAAGAAGGGACGTTAATGGAGGGCCACAATATTCTCTGAATAGGACTTAGCTTTATGTGAAGAACTATATGAAAAGAGCTCAAAAGTAAAAGAATGTTTCCTTAATAAAAAATATATTAGCAAAAGAGATATCTATACATATACAATACAATGGATACTGCTTTAAAAAGGAGACTTGTGTGTATACCATTTCTTTTCAAGAATGAAACCAATATACTTCTAATTTTCTTTCTTTGAGTTTAAAATTGTGGGGCTATTTAGTCAAACATGTGTTGATACAGAACAAATATAATAAATGTCTTGCCTCCAAATAACACATGACTTATGCAGAATAGTTAACCTCTGAGAAAAGAAACATTTCAAAAAAAAAAACAGAACACATCTGGGAATTACCATGTAACAATATATAATGTGGAACCAGTTCAATTTTATATACACACTATACTGACTTGAAACCGAATCTGTTTTATTAAAAAGATCCAATAATCAAAAGCTATCAATAATTCATTTTTTAAGGGTCAAAGCTTGTTGAACATAAGTGATGGACAAGTATGAAGTGGCCAGAGTTATAAACTTGTTTAAACATCCCAATTATTTTCTTCTTATTTCATCGCATACAAACATCAAATAATTATTTTGTTGATAATAACATTGATGGGTCTTAAAAGGCGTGGTCAATAAAATAGAGAATTTTTTATTTTTATTTTTTGTTGAAAAGTTTTTTTGAGAAGATATGCATTTAAATGTTCACTTAAGAGTTGAGTTTTTATTAGATTTAAATGACATTTTTAAATTATAACCAAACTCTATCACCCTAACAAAAGTCTAAGTAGAACTAACCTAAATGATGAATCAAAATACCAAATGATGATTCTCTTTTATTGGGCCTATAAAATGGTAGTCGGGCTTTTTCCATTTGAATTGAAAATGACTGGCCGCCAAAAAGAAAATGGAGTATAATCCCTAGTTAGTAACTAAAACACGTTACATCTTCGGAACATTTGGAGGATATGTCTTAGGTTCGTGTTGAAGAATGTCTTGAAGGTGAAGTGACCATTGGTGGCACAGAAATGGTGATCTTCGGCTACCATTGTGAGCTGCAAAAAACATGAATAAGATATTACTTACTTGTCTTTTCTTTTAATATGGAAATTGTTGTGAACAAACAAAGAGCAGATTGTTGAGTCAAATCTATTTGTGCACTGCTTGTGCATATAAAGAAGAAGTTTGAGAGCAAGTACGGTGTCTTTGGCGAAGATATCTCAAAGGTTTCTCTCTATTTTCTTTTTCTTTTTCCTTTGGTTGTATTTCTTTTTTCAGAAACAGTTATACTCATGTTTGTAGTGGAAGTTTGTGTGCGTTTGAGCGTCACCTCATGGACTCAGAAATCTTTCACTCCTTTTGGAAGGTAAGAGTTAAATGAGTTAAATAGATTATAAATATCTGATTATATAAATTTGATTGATTATGAAATTTTGGTGGGGAACAACCAGGAGCCGAGTTGAGAGTGGAGCATCCTAGCTTTTAGCTTTTAGCTTCTAGCTTCTAGTTTCCTTTTCCGAACCTTTTTATTCGTTATGAAAACTTTGTAATTGTGTACGTTGATTTGAGTTTCTTTGGTATGATTTTCTTGCAAAAGTTTTGAAACTTTCTAACTGGAAAAAATCTTCAACTCTACCTTATCTCAATATATTGAAAAATATAATAGAATACATATTTACTGAGAAATAGAAGGGTATATAGTTTGTGGAAGACTTGATCCATCCGTTAATTTCACGTATAAGAGACCTCTGATGTACTCATAATATCTCATTTTTTTTAACACTCAATTCTTATATTGTGTGATGTAATTATCTTATTATTATTTTCTATGTGCTTGGATTAGTTAGCTTTTGTTTGTAACGCATTCTGTAATTGAAGAAGCATTATTCGTTTGAACGTATATGTTATCTAATCTATTAAAAGGAAGTAAATTTATACTTAGCATTGAATTTTCTACAAAATTTACGTCTTTATGTTACTGCCTTTAAAACACAGAGTTTTAGTTTAAATTTGTATCAACACCATCAATTCTTTTAATTAATAAACTAACACTCGTTTTGGTTTTAATTCTAAACCATCGTCTCTTAATTATTAACCAATCTGTAAACCTTTTTATTCACTAATTATTAAACCATCACTAAATCAGTTATTTCTCTTATTAATTAATCATTGTTAAATCACTTATTATTTTATTAATAAACCAACACTAAATCACTTAATCCTTGGTTCCCTACATATCGTACTTTCTAATCTATAAAACACAATGTGTTACCATATTACTAAACCATCGGTACAACAACATACTTTATAATTTGACATTAAAAATTGAACAAAATACATCAATCTCAAAACTCAAAAATTATAAAAATATTAAATAAATGTTAAACATATAATAATTTAAAACTTACATCCATGGACCCGCGTGGATTAAAATCTAGTTGGAATTAAAGTCAAAGTTTTTGATGATTCTAAGAACTTTTATCTATTTAATATTATATCCAAATACACATATTTTCATGGACTAAAAGAACAAAACTTGTTGAAAAATTCAACATATATTATTTTTTATGTGGTCTTTTATCTTTTCTTCACAATATAGTGGTATAAATATTTTTTAGTACTTTGAATCGAAAAATAATATAACTTCTGGAATTGTCAACATTGCCTCAAAAATAGAATAACCTCTTGTCATCCAAAACCAGAACAAAGTAAACCAACCTAAACCGATTCTAATCAGGTATACTAGATGTGAAACCTCCTTAGGAAAGTTTTCCGTTGAAAGCTGAAATGCGCAAGTACTTGGTTCTCCATTTCGAGGACCTGATCTACGAGGATAGGAACCTACAAGGCAATTATCCTGCAAGTGATGCCAAGGAATTGAAGATTATTGTCTGTCTATGTTGTTTCCATCGATATCAGAGACATATGTAAGTGCATATTGTGGCTGGTACTACGTATTCGAGTGCATATAGAATATGTATGAGCATAAAGTAAAGAACACATAGAGATTTGTTAATGAGGTTCATTTCCTACATCTCCGGGACCATGTCCAGAAACCATTCATTAGAAAAGGTTGTAACCTACAATTGCTATATAGTATCTAGCATACACTTGTGCTTACCACTCTTATCTAGATTACAATGGTTAAACCAACTACTACTCATTGTTCTTATGAAGAGCATAGTTCTCTACAACTAAACCACCAACAAATCTCACCATCTGTCTGGTGGGACGACGCCACATACATGTGTGCCTCTTTCAAGAATACCCTGGACGCGTGCCTTTTTCTTTTTCTTTTTCTATCCACACAATCTTTCCTTTGTCTTCTCTTAAGATTAAGGAAATTTTCCCTCATCTTAAACATACTATTTAAGATGATTATCCAGCTCAGCAGACACTTCTTGGCTTGTCCAATTCATCCCTAAACTGTTGTCCACTTCTGTACTTCAGCTTTTTGTTAGCAATCACATAGCTGTGTTTCTGACGTAGTTCTTGATGTATTTTTTGAACTACTTTCTGATGTACGTCTTAAACCACGTCATGGTCTACTCCATCTAGTACCTCCTGATACACTTTATATATTGATTTCTCAAACCAGTCAGCATTACATCTTCAATCTCTCCCTTGATGACTACATTTCAGAATCCAAACCCCATCTCAATTTTTTTTAAAAATATAACCTCTCCCTTGATGACTGCATAGTAATCCTAAGCATACACTTAATGATACTTGTAACATTTTCTCCCCTTTTTTAACTTAGTTTGACACTCAAGCACTTTGATCATTCTTCATCTTCATCAACGCTATGATTTTTTCCCAACTGTGCTAACATCAAACAGACACCGCTGTCGCCAATAGAACAGGATCAAAGCCTGACGTACGCACAGAACAGTCTCTCCCTGATGCAGTAGCAGGATCGAAACTCATTCTGTACTTAGAGCCACCATCCTCTCCCTTAGGTTTTGCTCCCATGATAATCTTTCCCTTGCGTCAAGCAATAAAACCTTATTTTTCTTTTCCTTGAGCGTTCAACTAAGTTAAAACTAACCTTTAAAACAGATAATATCGTGTTTTACCATATGATGTATGCTCGGGCACATCCCTTGATACATTCTCAGCGCTTTTGCTCTTGTGAGTTCTCTCAGGAGAAGTTATTTATTCTCAGGCCATCCCAAGACAGTCTCGTTGCTTAGATCCAAGCAGAATGAATTGATCTATTCACGTTATACTCTTCTCTTCATCAGATTCGCTGAGCAAGTAAACTTCATTATCACACGGTGAAACACCTTTAAACCAGCTCCAGAACCTTATCATGAACAATATTGATTTTTCTTAGTTGTCGCAATCATTGTATTGGGGGGAGTTGTCTTTCTCTCTGTTCGACCATGAGTACAAGCATTCTCAGATGAGATTTTCAGCTACCATTTAATCCTAGGAAGTCAGCTCCTGCAGTTTGATCCTCTTGATTATGTTGAAAGCAGATTCCCATACTGTTTTTTAATCTCTTGTTCACGAGTCTGATACTGATCAATGACATGGATCTTTCATGAAAACTTTTGGCAGATACGTTGCTCACACTCATGTATAAGGTTCCACCAAAGACTCATGATCTGCTTGAGACTCACTGCAGTTCGTTTCTTATGATCTTCAAAGTTGCTGGTCAAATGCCTTCAATGTTTCCAGCCATCGCTATTGGTAAAACAATCTCACTCTGGTTTTTGAAACTGCCTCTTGTCTCATTTATGAACCATTTTCATCTGCAACAAATTCATCCAACTTGATTACTTTCTGTTCTCTCTTTGTTTTGTCTTTCTTTACGCCGGAGCTTAACTGCTTTCAGAGTTTCAGAAAACCTCTCAAGCTTCTCCTCATCATTCACTTTCACAAATGAAGTTTGATACTATCTCACTGACATAAGCCTGCTCTGTTTCTCTCTCTATAGATCTCTTTCTATTTCATATTATTGAACTCAGATTCTTGAAAGGCTGATAAACTGCTAACTATATTTCTGCAATCAGAAATCTGCAACCTGAAGCGTACCATGATGCTCTCCAATCTTGAACACAATTCGGTAAACACAATTCCAGTAACATGCTGCAACTTTAGATACCCTTATCGACAAGGCTCAAGTATGCTTAAAACTCTCAGGAGTATAAGATTCCATCCTTTAAGCATCATGTCTTAGAACCCTTCTTGTCTCAACAACAACTACATACATATTTTCTGACTTGTTTTTAAACCACATCAAGAAGCTATTCTATCTGACATATCATTTGGATCCTTGTACATGGCTTCCTCCAATCTCAAGACGAGCCTCTCTTTGATCAGATCATAGCGTGATATTTCAAGAATACTCCTGCCTCCGTCATAGTCCTTGTTACAGATCTTGTCACACGTGTTGGTGTGGACTAATACTCTTTACTTCACCATCTATGTCCTGCCATTGATTGTGCTTGAACCTGTTTGACTTCTTCTTCTTTACGCTTAGATTATCATTCAAGCAACATGACATGACATGTCTTTTCCTCCCCTGCTTGGATGCAAAGCTAAGTCAAAACAATATATATGCTTCTCCCTGGACATATTTGTGAGCATCCCTGGCTAAAATCTGTTAGAAGACTCACGTCTCCTTCCAAGGTTCAGAACCTGTCACTGATACAAAAAGGCAGATTTTGAATCTCTGAGCTCTGCAATCTCATCTGAACAGTATCCTTGATCACCCTTCTTGTACCACTATTTTACACTCGGACCTTGTCTTCAAGAACAGCTTCATAATGATATAGCTTCTGAATTTTCCACTAGATAAGAAATTATATTCACTTTTTAAAATCATATCTTCACCTCAAGAACCTTTGCCTTGTACACTAGACATGCTTTCAACAATACTTCATCACGAAATACTTTAGATGCACCACATATTAAATCCGCAAAAATCTTATCTCTGTTTCAGCTTAGCTTGCTCTCACGTTGAGCATATATCTTGATGAATACCATGGATACACAAGCTCTCTGGTTATGAAGATTTCTCTATTGTCGTACCCTCCGGCTCTTTTCAGATCAGATCAAAGACTATCTCTGCAACCTCTAACAGTTCTATTGACTCTGCAAATGTTCCTTCTGGTGGTACACAACTTTACCACTCGCATTTTAGCAGCTTAAATTGGTTACAAACGTCTTTTGCAGCTGTGTGTTCAAGAAAAGAACTTCAATCTTGACAAACCATCCAGACCATGACACAATCAACAAGTCTCCTGTTTTCATGTCTCAGTCTCTTATGTTGCAATAACTCTCTTCTCTGACTCATCCAGCTCCATAATTTCTGACCATAACTTCACACAACACCTTGGATTCTTTACTAACGTCAGCAACCAAATAACACTTTCAGCCCCAACTTATAAACACGAGATGCCATAGTTTGTAAATATTGATTTTGACCACATCACTGCAACCAAGCTGATAAATCTAATAAAACCACTCTCGCCTTTGAAGAATAAATCAGATCAAGACACTCTCGGCTATCATATGTATCATCCTTCCATATCTCAAGACTCTATCCTCCTTTACTTATTTTTCTTAAGTTCTTTAGCTTGAGGTGATACAGACACACAGGCTCTTAGTAACTGAGGCAGGAGAATTCACAGGTATCTTTTGCTTTGAAACGATGATAGCAAAACCATGTTTTTCTGAATTTCTAACAAGTTTCACCTTCGGTTCTGATAGCTGAAGAACCATAAGCTCCAAGGCTCCTCTTGATATATTCTTTATCTGATTTTCTCAAGTTGGGTCCCAACCAACTTTAACAAAACGCACCTTGAAGAATCTTTCACATCTCTTAAAAAGCAACAAATATTTGAAATATCGTTTTACCGCATCTAAGAGAAACTTCATCTTTCTTTTGCACCGCCTTGATATATGTATAACTTCTTTTTAACCTCTGTCAAAATAGTTGAATTTTCTTTGCTTCCTTAGACGATGGCTTCTCCATAAAAATATATGTATATGTGATGAACCTCTTCTTTCTTATAGAAACCCTAATCCATGCCGATATCAGAACATACATATCAGACCTCTCTTCCATGCTCTCAGTATAATATTCTCGTCATATGCGTTCATGAACTACTCTGCTAGCCACAAATCCAGGATCATACCCGTACTATATAGTTCTCTTGATTACATCTTACTTGTGAGCCAAGCTGGTTCTTTTGTTCACTCTTCTCCTCCCTTGGCAAAAGCTCCTCTCCAGCAACCGTGTAAAAAAAGGATAAACACAAAAAAAAACTAGTATCCAATCAAACACTTTTCTTTCACCTATCTAGCACATTAATAGTACACTGTGGGAGATGTTAATATTTTTCCTCTACAATTATATGGGTCATCAAATGTAGAAGCCCAAGTCATTTGTTTTCACATATTGGTTAAAGCCCTATTGGGCTTAATGGTCCAACAGGTTCCAAACCACAAGTCTAGAGGTTTCCCTTGTTTCGCGTAACATTAAACCGTCGCAGTGATATATCCGACACAAGTTCAAATCCTTTGAACCCTTTTTAAAACTTTTAAGTTTAATGGTGAACTCGAGAGGTGAGGGTTCGTATGGCCACTATTATGGAGATCTTTGTCCATTGAATAAACATCCTGATTGCTCAGTAGCATCGACGCCCTCACAGCTTTACCCATCTTCTTGTTCTTCTCTATGAACCACGGATCTCTGAACAAATCGTACCATCTTTTGCATGTCGTTTTCAACTATGAGCATTGTCATGGTTTTTAGGAAGCTTCCTCTTGCCATTTATATCATTTAAAAGCCCAACAATTTAAAAGCCCACGGATTTTGTCTTGTAAAAACACACTAGTTCGTTTAGTAACTTACAACTTGGAAAACAAAGTTTACAGATGGATTCCATTATTCATATAGATAGATATGCCTAGATCTTCAGTTTAAAGTTTGGTTCCAGTTCACCTTTTTTTTCTAATTCAAGTTTTTGTTTTGGATATTTCGATTCTAAAGATATAGAAACCATTAGGTCATTTAGAAAAATTTGGTTCGGTTTATTGGGCTTTCATTTTGGTTTTGGTAACAAGGTTAGGAACCGCCTAATATCCAATGAATTTTGGTTCTTCAGTTCTCTGTTAGGTATTGGTTTTTCGATTTTCGAGATATAAAAATTGTTCGGTTATTTGTGAATATTGGTTTGGTTTCGGGTGGTTTTTCAGTTCTCGGCTTATATGTCTAGGTGTAATCCATAAGGGTGGAAAGCATATATTGAGAATGGTTGGAGTGAAAGTTTAGTTATCTCCTAAACATTATTTGAGAAGTAATTTGACACATTTATCTCTATATTTTATTACTTGTTAAGTGAATTGACACTTTCTCTCTATAATTTTATATTTGATAAGTAATCTGATACATGTTATCTCTATAATTTTATTATTTTAGAAGTGATTTGATGAAAGTTACCTCTATAATTTTTTTTGTTTAAGAAGTGATTTGACACATTATTATCTCTATAATTTTATTACTCGAGAAGTGATTTGATACATGTTATTTAATGATATTTCATAATAGAAATAATAACATGGGCTTATGATTAAAAATGACATGATAATTATATTTAGTGTTTATTTATGTTCTGGTAAACTTTTTATAATATGAAATAACTCATAAATCATCATTTTCTAATTGTTGAGATGTCGTACTATGTTCCATTTTAGTGCAACATCTCAGCAACTAGTACATGTATATATATGCAACTCATAAACGTTTTATGACCCTGTGAGAATGGACTTCCACGCTCATCTTCCATATACATGGCGGCTGTTTGAAGCTCCAAGTCGTGGCTAAAGCAAGGTTGTTGCTTTGTTTACTAGATTCTCTTGCTTTTTCTTGAATAATTTTACTTATAATTGCTTGTTTATTGCCTCAATAATTTGACTGAAACAGAGTTTTGAAAGCTTTCTTCCATCGTTAAGCGAGGTGACTTGGTTTGTGTAAGGTTACTAGAATTCGCAAACGTTATCTTGATATGATATTAAATGAAGATGTTTTCCAGATATTCAAGGCTAACCAAAATAATCCTCTACATCCTTACGTTCATAGACAACAGAGATTTTGTCGAGGTTTCGTAATTCACATTCAGTTTTCACACCTTATTTTTTTTGTTTTGACAATTTTATTTTTTTTATTTAATTTAGGTTTAGAAATCGATGATGAACATGATCCCCAGTTTCAATTTTTTTATTCAAGTTTTTGTTTTCGGTATCTTAGTTTTAAAGATATAAAAACCATTAGGTTGTTTATAAAAATTCGGTGTGTTTTTTTCGGCTTTCATTTTGGTTTTGGTAACAAGGTTAGGAATCGGCTAATATCAGATAAATTTTGGTACTTTACTTCTCCCTTAGGTATTGTTTTTTGATTTTTGAGATATAAAAATTGTTCAGTTATTTATGAATATTGTTTTAGTTTTTTCGGTTCTCGGCTTATATGTTTAGGTGTAATCCATACGAGTGGAAAGTATATATTGGGAATGATTGAAGTGAAAGTTGAGTTATTTCCTAGACATTATTTGAGAAATGATTTGATACATGTTATCTCTATAATTTTATTATTTGATAAGTAACTTGATACATGTTGTCTCTATAATTTTATTGTTTGATAAGTAATTTGACACATGTTATTTCTATAATTTTATAATTTGAGAAGTGATTTGACAAATGTTATGTTATCACTATAGTTTTATTATTTGAGAAGTAATTTGACACATTATTATCTCTATACATTTATTATTTGAGAATTGATTTGACAAGGGAATGGTCAGGTGTGATTAAGATTTGGGTGGCCGATAAAGTTGATGAGGAAGCCAAGGAGTTGTCATGGAGGAGCGACTTTGTTTTGCAATCTGTTGTGATATGGACATGGAGGATGACGATAGGACCATAATTTACATTGTTGGAGAGGACATGTACAAGCTGCTAGTTTATTAAAAGATTTCACTGAAGTACCAAAATTTATCGGATACTAGGATAAGCAAATTATGTATCATGAAAGCATATTTTTTTTGTTTATGTTGCAGTGTAGTAAAAATAGTACTCTGGTAAAACAGAAACAGTGACTTTTTTATTGGTAGTAAGAAAGGTAGCAGTAAGATAACAACGAAGCTTGCACTTATTGTGCCACAAATATCAGTTTCAAGATCTTCAGTTAAAGGATGGAGCTATTGAAACAGAGACAATGTTCACTTGGGAAGGCCGGTTTCCGGATCGAGAAGAGCTTGAGTTTGGTCGGGAAGCACGACAGGACCTCTTCCAGGTCTAGTGCATATAAAATAACTGACTTCTCCTTTTTGATCCTGAGTTCCAATGTTGTCTTTAATCTCAGGTGGAGGTTGCAGATTCTCTACACTGTTTGCTCCATCTAATCCTGCCTCTTTTAGAATCGAATTGTCTCCCACTACGTAACTGGTAATAAAAAGAAACCAAAGTCAGTACAAACAGTAGTGGACGAGTCATCAAAGTTTATATCTGTTACCTCTTCATGTCAGTGTCAGACTTAGGGGGGAAATAGTAGAGAAGCCCCTGGAGAAGTTGAACCGCTACCTTTCTGTTGCGTGCAATCAGTACAGCATTTGGACCAGCATCAAATGTGTAAGCAACCTGTCCAAATTTGAAATTGTTAGTTGTTGTTTATATACTTCAAGAACACAAAAATATGGTTTTTTTAGGAATAGGATTTTAGATAAAGGTGGTCGATCATATTTCAGATCCTAATGCCTGGAAACAAATCATGGAACTAAGCAAATGGTCAAAAGATCGAGCAAGAAACAACAGCTTGGTAGAAAGTATTACCTGTGGAGTTCCTTCAGAACGGTTCCACTTTTCAACTAAGCTAATTATCCTGGAGAAGGAGTTAACAGCTTGATTAAAAGGAAAAGTGGAGTTTGATATAGAAAAATAAGAAGAAGCAGCATATAACAGTCAAATTATAAAATACCTGTGGGAGGTGTCATTCATGTAAAATATGGGTGGAGATGTATCTAGACAAACAGCATGAAACTGATTACTGTCTGTGCAGCTCAATCGGGTAAAAGATGCAAAATCTCGGTTCTTTATAGCTTCCTCCATTTGCACAATCCGTTTTGGCACAATTTCCTACAGAGAAAGAAAAAAATGAATATGAGGTTAAACAGTTAATAAATATTTACAGAGTTTCATCAAATATCAAGAAGAGAACGGACCTTTGCTCTGTGCTGTAAAAGCAAACTTGTCTCAACAGTTTCACGCATTCCAGAGGTGCTGCTCGTTTCCTTCTCGCGTGAACTCACCTGGGTGTAGCATAAGCTTAAACCAGTTATAAATACATATTAACAAAGAAGCTGTCACAGGCTATGTAAGACATGATAAGCAAGCCCTGGACTATCACAAAGTTCATATCATATATTTATAGCTTGTGTTAATCATGCCATAATGCAGATGAGGGTGCCTATATGAACCAATTGGCTCTAAATGTTCATTAGTTCAAATTAAGCCACCTAGAATTGAGTCTTGCTAAATACTTATTCACATAGCTTATTCTTTTTAAATAGTATGACAAGTGAAACAGGCGATAAATTTCAGGAAGATGGGAGAATGGGAATAACTCTACGACCAAGTATAAGATTCATACCACAGCAATGATGATAACAAGATCATCCCAGTACTTCTCATCCGCAAGTTGAACTGCAACGCTGTCACTTCCATCGTCTTTGCTTCCCATTGTCCACTTGACAAATCCACCAAACAAACTACGGCAAGCACTTCCTGAACCTTGCCTACACAAGATAATGAAAGTTAAACTACGCATACCAGTACCAGTTACTATCTAAAGGAATATCAAATTCACGTAATTCAACCAAAAAAAGAGAACTTTGTACTATTACCACCGATGCATAAATGGAAGTTATTGCGAAACGTTGATCAAACAATAGCCAATGCATGAGGAACATAAAATGCAAGGAAGCAAGTGGACTACATCTGTACCTGGCTATAGCAGAAAGCTGGCTTGAATCTTCATCTACATTCATCAACTTCGCAAGAGAAAAAACTGTAGGAAAGAACATTCTCGAAATTAAACTACAATCCATTTTCAAGCTCATGATCAAGTATGAGATTCTTTTAGATATCTTCATCATCATCAGAGAGAGAAAAATCCACAAGAATACCTAAACAAGCAAATCCAGCAGCAGAAGAAGCTAAGCCAGCAGCAGTAGGGAAGTTATTATGGGAAGCAATATGCAGATTCAATTTCTCCCAATTTTTCTTCTCAATCTTGATTCCCTTCTCCTTATCTTCAACATCACCACCACGACTTCTAATCTCCCTCAAACAGGTCTGGTACCTACTCCCTGAAAGAGAGATCTCCTACACCAACACAAACAACATTTAACAACCTTCCTTCCTTAAGTACATTTCTATTAGAGTTGTGGTATATTCAAATGTGTATAGTCCGATTTACTATAAACCGAATCTAATCTACCTGGTTAATGTTTCATACCAGATCCTATCTCTCCTATATACAAATGAGGATGTAACTGATAACATGAATTAACTGATTCTGGTATTCAAATGTGTATAGTCCGGTTTACAATAAACCGATTCTATTCTACCTGGTTATGTTTCATATCAGATCCTCTCTCTCCGAGGATGTAACTGATTCTGTTACGAGATGAATAACATGAATAACTAATTCTGGTATTCAATTGTGTATAGTCCGGTTTACTATAAACCGAGTCTAATGTACCTGGTTAATGTTTCATACCAGATTCTATCTCTCCTATATACAAATGCGGATGTAACTGATTCTGTTACGAGATGAATAACTGATTCTGGTATTCAAATTTGTATAGTCCGGTTTAATATAAACCGAGTCTAATCTACCTGGTTAATGTTTCATACCAGATCCTATCTCTCCTATATACAAATTAGGATGTAAATGATTCGGTTACGAGATGAATAACTGATTCGGGTATTCAAATGTGTATAGACCGGTTTACTATAAACCGATTATGTTTCATACCAGATTCTATCTCACCTATATAATTGCTATAAAGGAGGATGTAACTGATTCTGTTACGAGATGAATAGTAAACCGTGTTCGTTGTCTCTAACAAGAAACATAACCAGGTACATTAGACTCGGTTAATGGTAAACCGGACTATACACATTTGAATTCGAATAAATTGAATCTGAGCGAAGTATTATACCTTGCCGTTGAGCCACATTCGATCGCGATCGAAAGAAGGACTGACGGAGACGGTGGTGACGGTGCAGAGGTGATCGGGATCGAGAGTTACGCTGATGCTGTCGTTAACGGGGAGGATCCTGACCTCGTCTCTCTTTCCCCAGTACTTGATGACAGCGATGTTCGTCGGAGTTTGAGCAGTCACCATGTACACCCATTTCTCCGTCGCCATAACGGAGTGATCGTCGTCGTTGGAGAGAGAGATCTGGAGAGAGAGGTTTCAAGAGACGGAGAATTCGAAACAATACAAAAAGTGACTCACTCATCATGCTTACAACGGAAAAATATTAAATGTTATTTTATTCAAATAAAATTGGGGTTGTTTTAAAGTAAATGGTATAGTTTTTAGCCTTTTTGGTAATTAAACTAAACTTAACCAAACAAGTTTTGAGAAAGAAAAAGAGTTATAGGTAGAGTGGACAAAAAGAAAAAAAAAAGAGTTATAGGTAAGAGTAGAACTGAACTATTTTAAAGAAACTATGATATGATTTTACCACAAAAAAAAAAGCTATGATATGTGTATTGTTGATACTTACATACTATACAACTTTTGTTAAAGAACTGAAAACTACTGAAGAAAGCATCTCTTTCTCACACATTGCTCTCTTGGACACATAAGGATGATCATCTCTCCAAATAAGCTTACATTGTTGTGATATCGTTGCAAAGTACACTCGGTATTCCATTTTCTTAACCAGTTTTATTTACTCTTGTGTGTTAAGGAACGTTTGATTCGTTAGAAGAAGAAGTCAATGGATATATCTGGTTGTAACACTTTGACCACTCTCTCTGCCGAGATGTTTTTGGTGCGTTTTCCTACAAAACTAGAACCAGATATCCATTACTAGGTGCTTATGATATTGTCCGGTTTTGGACTTGGTGCTTAAAATTTTTTGGAAATGCTTTTCCATAAAAAGAAATCTCCTACTTAGTAAAGTTAAACATTACTTATACATTTCTGTTTAATTTTCTGAACTTAGATTGTCCATCTATCCTAACAATTATCATCTTTGCTTAAACAATGGTGTTCTTCTGTATCTCCACCAGTATATCATCTTTGATTAAGCAAACCGAAATAGTACAAAACAATCCATGTAAACCAAAAATCAAACACACATTCTTTCTTAATCAGTGTCATGAAGACAACAGTCAACAAGTACAGAACAAATGAACAAAGGAGAAAACCAAGAGTTAGCAGATTACATGAACCAAGTAAATGTAGGATTTTGTTGTACCCAACAGGTCCTTGACAAACCAATTATGATCCAATGCAGACCACTTCAGGCACAATCTTCTTTGATTATTACTTCTTAAAATATGTAAAACCAGTATCAATGAAAACAATACATAACAGAACAAACACAATGTCTTTGTGGTTAGCTCTTGTCCCAAACAAGTACCATCAGCTTAATATGTCAGTCCAGTTTCAGAAAATCCATTTGTCTTGATCATCTGAACATGAATTATCCAACCATGATTGCTGGATGTGCATCCACGTCAGCTTTTCCTTTTCCTCCTTTTTTCATTTGAAACCACATTTTAGATTTTCAATACTGTTTAATCAACCAAGTCGTTTAAGTAAAATTAAAATGACATGAAACAAGGTTTACCTGACAACTTAGTAAGACTCTTGTGCAACAAGACCGTATTTTTCCCTCTGAATACAACCCAAAACAAGTAAGAAAAAAACATTAAAACATGGAAGCACACTTCTATAGTATTTCTTATGATGAAGAAACAATCAAGTCAAGGATTTTTTATTCTAATCTTCAAAAAGGAAAGTGCTTCTTAGAAATCTAACTGTATCAATTGGCTTGTACCAAACATATCAAGAAGAGTTCACATCAGTTCCTAACTCAGACAAGTACACAAGTAGAATCTAGTCTTTGAAACACAAATGAACATTACAAAATTAAGAAAACTGAATCTAGTATGACAACTTTGATTGGTAATGTGGTAAAGACTCAAAGGAATAATCTAATCTTATATTGTTGAAGATATAACTGAAAATGGTAAAGACAAGATCTCTTACCAGATGACTCATGCTTGTCAAATTTTACAATCCATGTCTCTGGGCTGATAAGAGAAGCCGAGACTCTATCCAACCAAATGCGAAACTGCTTCTCTTTCCCTTCCCCATGTAAATTCTCCAAATCATCTATCCACTCATGTATCGGTTTCTCAACTCCAGACGGATGAACAAACATACCAAGTGGACTCTGAAACATTTCAAAAACACAACAACTAAGCAACTAATAGAATACATTGGTAAAGTATTTTCTAAGCATTCAAACGAAGAAGCACACTTACAGAGATCGATTTCAAGTTCTGCAAGTACTTATCAGACTTCTCCACCTCTCCACATAACCATTTCTCGTACAGCAAATAAAACAGAACCACCTCATGAGCAGGATCCAAAACATCCACGTGGAAGTTCTCTGTATCCAAAACATCTCTTGGGGAGACGCTTGGTCCCAAGTTAAACCTCTGTAAGGCTTCAATCATCCCAGCTCCACATCTCTCGGAGGCAAGAATGATTTTCGGATTATCCTTTGCATTCTCTTCATGCCATTTTAATAGTTCATTATGTGAATTGCTAACCTTAAACAGTAAAAAACAGCATCACAACAACGCAATCAAAGAACCATGCAAGCTAATAAACAGTAAAGAAACTAACCATTACACCATATGTTTGAGGAATGTTGAAGAGCTCAGCATCGTTACCAGAGTCACCACAGACAAGTATGTTACAAGGCTGCTTCCCTTCACTCTCCAGCTTTTCAAGTAGATAAGTCAGAGCACCTCCTTTGCCAGATCCTTTTGGTAAAACATCTAAAGCGTAGTCGTTGCTATAGATCAGCTTCACATCCACCTAATACAGAGTTTTTACTATCATCATCAGCACCAAAAGGAACTATCTATGATAAAGGAGGGGTCACACAGAGAAAGTCTCACCCCACGCTCCAATAATCTCCCTGGAAGAACATTCATTATTTCCAAAGCATGTTCTCTATCCACAAAGAAACTCACTTTGTGCTGCTCTTGGCTCTTGTCTGGCTATAACAGACCAAAGGAAAAGAGCTTTAGAACAATTAAAATGCTAAAGATTCAGCAGGAGATACAATATAGCAATTCAAACAGTAAAACAAAACACAACCAGCTTCATTTATACCAACAACAACCAAAATGCTAAAGATTCAGCAGGAGATGCACAATCAGTTTCATATATTCTAACAAAACCAAACAGTAAAACTAGGAATGTGGGTTCGGTTAGTTCGGTTTATTCAGTTCAGATAGTTCGGTTTTCGGTTAGTTCGGTTTGACATAAATATTACAGAATTAACCCGAGATAAGTTTGGTTTGATATTCAGTTAGTTCAGTTTTTGAAAATTCTACGAAGTTTCTGATATTGGTTTAGTTTTGTTAATAAATTCTTTAATTCCAGCTAAGTTCGGTTATTTCGTTTATTTCGGTTCCAAAATTTGGTTAGTTCGGTTCGGTTTTTTGGTACAATTTAGTTATAAAAGTAACCAATTTATTTTATTAAAAACACTGAATCGTACCGAATTAACAAAAAAAATTGGTTAGGTTAGGACAAAAATCCCAGGGTAAGTAAAACTATTAAACTAATCCACAATCAATTTCATATAGGCCAACAAAACCAAACCCATTTTAATGTTAAGAGATGCTTTAAGAATGTTGTAATCATAAAGTCAAAGTCAACGCTTCCAAGAACCAAGATGCAAACTACAAAACAAAACAAGGCAAAATGGCAAAACAGAAAAGATACCTGCGGTTCAAGATGTGTGAACTTAGAAGTTTCCTCGAGAACAATCTCTCTGTTCCACATTTCACCCATACGACCCACCCAAA
Source organism: Eruca vesicaria subsp. sativa (assembly GCA_932364175.1). Lineage (NCBI taxonomy): Eukaryota > Viridiplantae > Streptophyta > Magnoliopsida > Brassicales > Brassicaceae > Eruca > Eruca vesicaria. The sequence goes on from CAKOAT010564042.1 coordinate 579,327, forward strand.
CATCATCCGACACCATCGACTCGCCACCGCCGTACGCAATCTGAGAACCGACGGAAGTAATGGCGATGTCGGGAGTCAACAAGGGCTTCTTGTTTCTCAGACTCAAGTAAGAACGCATAGACCTTCCGGTGGAGTAAACAAGGAGTGAATCATGGCGGTAATGAGCTTCCCATAGGGAATTGAATCTAAGGAGATCGGTGTTTTCAGGATCATCGTGATCAACCTGAGGAATATGATTTTCTTTCGTCGAATCTTGAAAATGGGTTTAAAAAAAAAATATTGTTGAAATTAAGGATGTTACCAAAGTGCAATCAAGATCAGTGACTAGTATGAGCCGTGGTGGACCATCAAGCCTATCCATTGTTTTCTCAAAAGCACCCAAGATTGAGATTTTTTTTCTTTGTTTGGGTTTCTCCTCTTGAAAAGTTTTTTGTGTCTTGCCTTGTGAGTTGTGACTATCTTTTAAGAAGACTTCCTTTTATATACCAAGCCAGTTTTTCTTAAGAACAATATATAAGCATTAAGAAAGACCATTGCTGATGATATTAAATGTAAAATCGAGTTGGTTGTATGCATGTTTAGGCATCAATTTCAGGCTGTTTTTTCCAGGAAAAAGTGGAATTTTTTCCCACTAATTTCATCGCAAGTAGAAACTTTTAAATGGGTGATAAATTACCTGTTCTTTTAATTGTGCAACTATTTCCATTCATATGATATTTATTATTATTATTATTTGGTCAAAGATATTTACTATTTAAATATTTTGTAGAACATGGATGATGGACAAACCTGGTTTGGTAAAGAAACATTGAAAAACTAAACAAATTAAGTTTTTGTGTTTTTTCCAGCAGAAAGGTGGAAATTTCCTACTATTTTCATCTCAATTATAAGCTTTATAAGAGTGTAAAGTTATCTAAATAATTTTTTAAGTATACAATTGTTTTTTTTTTCTTTGAGAACTGGTAATTTTTTTTTCTTTTGACATTGAATAACAATTATATTATATTATTTTTAGAGTGAATTAGTCAAAAATCCTAAGAGAATGTGAAAATTAGCAAAATAGCAAAGAGAAAAAAATAGTGGGGATTAGTTTTTCTCTGTGACAAAGTAATTTACATTATTGTGCTTAAACTTTTTTGGACGTAGGTATATAGAAATAGGTTTTTATAGTTGGATTTTTGTAAGATATTAAAAATTTGGTCAAGATTTTGCGTTGGGGGGGTGTCAAAAATATTGTTTTAAACGTTATTCTCTATGAAACACAACACCGGTCGTACTGCTTACCGGGATGCTCGTTTGCATGGTTACAAAACTCCGCCGTCTATGATTGTCTGCATGACAACAATTACATAGAGTTGGTCCAGATGAGATTACGCCGAACATGTTAACCACATTGAATAATATTAGCCGATTTCAGTATGTAATTGTCATTGATGATATCATATACAAAGATGGCTTAAACATGGTAGTGGCTAATGACAAACGTAGCCGTCTAATTTCATATTTACATTGATATTATAATATTTAGATGTGTACATGGTAGTATGTAACTTACTAAAATTTTACGTTTTCTATTGAATATAATCTTAATTTTAACAAATCGAACACATATACTTAAATATGTTGATATCCGGATAAATATTTCAAATCTCAGCTAAAAATAATATTAGCTATCAATAAAAAAATGTTAGACATCTCGCAATATATCTCAAGGATTCATTCAAAACATAAATAAAACATGAATAAGTAGTAATATGTTAACAAATAAATTAACAGGCTAACAATAAAATTAAGAGGTTAATTCAAGCATACACATAATTAAATGAGCACATTGTTAAATATTATTAAATATGTTAACATTTTAAAATAAATCTTAACATAATTAAGATACATGGGTAAGATTATAGCTGGCTAATATTTTTGTTGAATCATATAAATTTGTAGGAAATCTTCAATTGTATGATTATCATGATAAATATTCCTAACAAGTTAATCTAGTGTCAAGCTAAACGTTTTTTTGTCAACTTAATTTCCATTAAGGAAAAGGTCCTATGAACCATTACATGGTAAACTTGAGAATCTAACCCATCAACTACGAAGTTTAAAACACAGGCCGAAGATAATCAAACCTAATTTGTTAATTGACACAAGCTCTACCACCGCTGTAAAACGGCGGCCATGGAAGCGACAGATTCTTCAAGTTTCACTGGAGTTCTCTTTTGTTCTCTCGTGTTGTAGGGCCCACCCAAACTGTAAAGTGGTGGCCATGGAAGCGACGGAGATGATTCTGCGGAGTGGAGGCGGCTTATTAAAAAAATTATCCGGTAATTATGCCTCCAAAAAAGCTGCATCTATTACAATTTTTTTTTGTTTCAAAAAATCTCATTCTCTAAGAAACACAAACCAAAATAATTGTTTATACGGAGCGAATGTTTTTTTCTTCACCTGATCTCATTATCTTCGAGACAATATTAGACAATTTTGATTGGTTAAAACATAATAAATTAAAAATAAATAGTAATAGGTTGAGAGGGGATAAAGACGAATAAGGGTATAAAGGTCTACTTTATTTCGATGAAAACGGAGTTAGACAAAAATGGGTATACACCTAATTATGGGAAAGAGTTAATGTGTACACTGCAAATACTCTTATTTTTAACTCTATTATATATGATAATCAACTACCTACAACATATGCGAGCTAAATAAACTAGTATTCTAAACAACCATTTTCATTCATGATAAACATTGATTTCCATGATAAATTTGGTAACTTTACTTTGCTTTTGAAGATTTTCATGGAACAAAATGCTACATTCACATTTTTCCATAAGTACATACCAGTAACTCCGTCATAGAGTTTGACAATACCATTAGAGTAAATAACAACATTCATAAATCCTTGTCAAATAAAACTAATCCGTTGATCAAATTCATAAACACGATAGATATTATTTTATATAAATATATTCACTATGTTTTCTCAAAATTTTTAGCAGTGAAGATTAGAAGCAAACTTTGACATATTTTAGTATTGACTGAGTTCATCGATCTTTTATTAACCATGTTGCATTACGACCAAGATCCAACATGAATATGTCATTAACATATTTTGATTTTATCGGTAACAAATCCAATATTTGAGTTGAGTGACACTATCAATTAAAGCCGAATACCACTAGTCAATTGCTTTATTACTAACTGAAAACATATATGATCAGTACTATGCAAGAAATTTTATCATAGTTATCATGAATTGACGAATCAGAGTTGCAAGATGTTTATGACTATGATAACATATCAAAGTAAAATATATAAACCACATCTCTAAAACTGTGTAAGGCATAATTTGAATATTTTTTTGTAACTTAAATTTATAGATAGTTTATGTATTCTGAAATCATTTTGAAATAAAAGGGAGATACAACATCGCCAACTTAGTCAAAAGAGCCACTATCGTAAAAAGTGAGCAGATCAAATTCAAAAATTAGATGAAAACATCAATAACATTTGAGCAACGAGATTGAGAACTTCTCCAAACTCAATGCCAAATAAATTAGGAAGCGGGATAATGATTTAGAAAATAGAAGACATCAATGATCTGAAATTCGAAAATGAACCATCAACAAGTGCACAATTATCGATCAGGCTTATGATTTAAAATACAGCCGTGACAAAAAATCAACCTACTGAATCATGGAACAGTGCATAGGCTAAATCATATGACAATAAAATTCTAACGATAATACAACTCACACAAATGATAAATTTAGAAGAATGACAAGTTTTATAAATAATATGTAAAAAATTAACTAAAACAAGATAAATAAATTAATAAATGTAAAAATGAACTAAAAATAGATAATTATGTTGAGCTCTAATAGTATTAAGTGGATTTGAAAGGATTTCATTTTTAAAAATTTATATATCTCTATTTTCTATCCATATGTCAATATGTAAATGATTTTTTTAATACCAAAAGTTTACTAAACTAACAATAATTTGGGTTAAGAAACCAGGTTTGACTATATAAAGGATGTAGTTGCTCAAAAGCCATATTAAATTGAGGATCGTTACATATTATGTATCCTTTTTTAATTAGGTTCAACAGAATGAGTAACTCAGCCTTATATACATATGGTTTATACCAAACCAGTAATCCAACAAAGTTGTTGTCAAACAAAAAATCCAACCAAATTAAGATATGTGCATCAAAATATGAATATGTACATTGTAATACATATACTTTGTATGCTAGTCTATCTTCAAATATTCAGTCCGAAAGAGAACAATCTATATCAAAATTATTGACTCTTATACTTTGTAGGTAGATTCATTTTTATATAATAAAGTTAGCTTTTTTCTATGGGGGGGGGGTAAAAAATGCCATGTGTCACCTCATTAAAATTTAAAAAATATTTGTTCTAAAAAAAATATTATTTTAGAAAAAAATATATTATTGTTAAAATGCATATTTTTTTGGGTTTTTATTGTTGTAGATTACGTTTAAACTTTCGGATTATAGAGATCTTTTAATATTATAGATTTGATCGTCATCTTCGTTTATAATCCCTAGATCAGCCGACGAGAGTTGTAGATATCGTAATAAATTATCAACTCTCTGTAATGTCTCGACGCACACTTGATTCACACATTCTTTCCTCCTATTTTATAAGTGATTAACCCACTTTGGATCATTGAAACACCTTATCGCATCAGGAAAATAACCATTTAGTGGTGTGAGTATATATATTCCTTTTGTAGACATGAACAACACATCTTCGGCGAGCATTAGAAGAAAAGTTTGTTCAACTTTTCGAGTGCTGCAATGGTGATTTATTCCATCCTCCTTGCCAATTTGAAAGTCGGACGCTGCTCCAACACCACAGAAGTTCACTTGCAGAGGTTTTGGGAGGCTAGAAATGTGCGGAAAGGCGGCAAGCTCATGAGTCTAGACATACTTCTCATCGACGAGAATATAAGCATCTCCTTGACGATTAACGTTTTTAACGGTTGGTTCCATTATGATTGTCTAAAAAATAACGGTTATTCAAGGTTCTGTTAATGCGAACCGTCAATTCATGTTCAGACAGCGTATCAGTGGAGGGTCAGTTTACAGGTTAAGTGGGTTCGATGTAACACGCAGCAACCCCAATTTCCGAATGTTGAATGCCCTTTTCTTCGTTCGGTTCAATAACGGAATCTCTTTAGTTATGAAAATAACATTTATTAGGCCTATACCTATTGAACTTTTCAGATTCCTAACCTGGTCTGAAATATAAATATGATATGACCGGAATGTTAAGTTATACTTATAAGTATTAGGTATTGTGTGTTCATTACTAACTTTTAATTTGGGAAAATTAACAGCTAACAAATACATTAAGATAAAATTTGATACCTAATTGTTAATAAAAAATTAATGAAAATCTATAGCCAAAAAAAATACATAATTAAAATGAAGACTTCAATAACAATTAGTGAAAAACATAAATTAATGTATAACAGATAAAAAAATAATGAACAAGCGATAATTTTTTTTTCTTATGATGACAAGAGATCAAAGATTATTGTATATCTAAATAATGTTATAAAAGAGAAATCATATGTTATGAATTCCCTAAAATCTTCAAGCATAAATTTAATATGGACATGAAAATTAAAAACAAAATATTTATGAAAGAGACGCTATATAAAATAAGGTAAAAATAATTGTAAAAATCAAACTACATAATCTAAAATAAGACAAATGCACCAAAAAAAATATCTATAGATTCAAAATAAAAATAGTCTTAGTGTCACTAAATTATATCAATAATTTTATTATGAAATTAATTTTTTGCAATGAGAGTAAGACCGAATATCAAAACATTAAACACTTTTAATAGAAATTGATAATTAGTAATTAAATAAAATAATTCATATAAAATGATAATAACATATTTTAAAATAATAATAAGTGTTAAACAAAATATCTAATATAAAAAAAATCATGCAAATCACGGATCAACTACTAGAGAAAAAATTAATTATTTATAGAACAAAAACATTTAAATAACTAAACATCTAAAAATAAATGTATAAAATAGAGAAAACAAATGATTTATGTATTGGATTTAAATAGTTATGAATATTTTCCTTATTTTGATAATAAAACATACTAAATTTTTAAAAAATAATTACATTAATTAATTACATGCATGTCTAACAAGAACAACAAAAACAAATATTGAAAATTAATTATTTTCAGTCACCAATAAATTTGTTAAATATGATTAATATAATTTTTGTGATTTTTAATTTGCTCACTGCCCGTAGGGCGGGTTTAACCCTAGTTGTCAATAAACTTCCATATTGGACTGGAGTATTTGTCATCAATTTTTTTAAAATTCTGTTAATATTCTTAATTCATCAATTCTTTATTATTTTCTAATTAATCAAGTCTTGGCATAGTTACGAGAAGAACGGTTTTATTCCCAACAAAAGAAAAAAGAACGGGCCTCCCCCATTTTTTTGTTATTAATTTTTATTTTTATTTTCACAATTTTTTTTTTTGTTCGGGAGGGTAAAATAAAAAGAGGAGGAGGAGGAGGAAGAAGGAACAAACCAGCTATTATATATCAGCATAAGCATCCTCTTCTCTTCACAACCTCGCAGCCTAACCAGGTAACCTATAAACCCTAATTCTGTTTCCTTCCCTTCCTTTATAAATCTATATTCCTCCTCCATCGAATTTTCCAAATCACAAAGAGAAACGCCTATCCCGAACAAATCGAATTACTATAAAAAGCTTTTCGATATGCCAATTTTCGAATTCCCGATTCGGTTTTGCGTTTTCGCGATTCCGTGTGATTGATTTAATCTGTATTGTATGTGTGTGTGTTGTATTGTAGGGTTATTAGTATTGGGAAAGTGATTGGATGAGCTTGGATGTGGAAGTGAAGCCTGTGCACTCTTGTTCTCGTTGTCTTCGTCGTCTTCACTGTGGCCATTCATGGCTCAGCAACAACAACAATCTTCGCGACTCAGTCGTCTCCTCACATTGTTGGACAGTATCCTTTTTTGATAATGTATTTTTGTTTAATTGGTTAATATTTGGAGATTGTACGTGTTCTCCTTGATTTATATTTTTCTCTTGTTAGCTGGTTCAACACAAACTACGCGGTTAACTGCAGCTAGGCAGATCGGAGATATTGCAAAGTCTCATCCTCAGGACTTGAGCTCTCTTTTGAGAAAGGTATTTTTGTTTTCTTGAATTTTTCCAATTAATGGGCGTTCTAGGGATAAGATTTCGTTGTGGAGTTTACTGTAGGGAATCTAATTACAGAGACATAGGGCTTTAATTGATTGTTATACTCATGGGAAAATAACTGAAATACCAAGGACAGTGGTAGTGGAAGTTATATATATTTGTTTTTTATGACCTTCTCTTTGGAAGTAGTAATATTTTTTTCTAGGCCTACTATTCTGCCCAATCTGCTCAGTATAGATGGGTATATAGAGTAGACTCGTTGATCATATTAATTAGGGATTTCTGAGATGATGAGTGTCATATCTCGAACTTGGTGTTGGGTTAAAAGGTGTCATCCCCTGTTCTATGGGTTTACTTCTTATGTGTTCCAATATATATCACAAGTCCTGCAGGTGGAGAAAGTTGTTGAATAGTGTTATACTCAATCTTTAATAGGCTGTTTTCTGCATTGT
>CAKOAT010564042.1:587130-641409 GCA_932364175.1 Eruca vesicaria subsp. sativa
AAAAAAAAAAAAAAAAAAAAAAAAACTCGCATTTCTAAACTGTATTATTATTAGATTGAAACTCAAGCTTTGTTTTGACTTCTCGTCTTATGCATTAAATAATATTTCTACTCAGGCTAGGTTTTGTTCGAGACCTTGTTTCTTCTTGGTTTTAGGTGTCATATATCTTATAATATTCTGTCTTAGCATTTTAGTTTTACATCTTTCTTAACTGCTAAGTTGTTCGTTACATTATATTTTCCTATTTTTTCTCTTGGCCTAACTCTATTATTCCGGAAATTAGGTTTTGCATTACCTCCGTAGTAAAAAGTGGGATACGAGGGTTGCTGCTGCTCATGCTATTGGTGCCATCGTCCTGAATGTCAAGCATACTTCATTGAGTGAACTCTTAAATTCTTTGGTAACAAAGTTGGGTGAGGCCGGGTTATCTGGTAATGTAGATGAAGTGGTGGCTTCAGGCAATCTGCAGTCCAAACTTCTAGAAAATGCTCCCTTCAGAAGGTTGTAAATAGATTGGTTACCCAATTCATATGTTTTGATGTCTTAGTCAAGTTATGGTTGCCTGATGTCTGTTGGTGTCTCTAACTTTTGACATGTGCTAACAGCTTCGAGATGAATAAGGTTTTAGAGTTTGGCGCTTTGTTGGCATCTGGTGGACAGGTAATTTTATAATTTACTATTGTTTATCTGTCTAGGCTAGTCTGTATGTTTGCAGCTGATTTATCTCTGGTGTTGTTGCTTCACCGATGTCTTGTCATTAGGCCTAGGAAAAGATCTTGGTTGAAAGTACATTATGGTAGCTTTTGTTATTGAGGATCACATCCTTAGCCCGATTGAAATTATAAGCTTGCCCTCATTCGTTTGCTCCCTTTATCCCAACTTGTCTTTTCCTCACACATCTCTGTTTTCTTTTCACGAGATTTTGTTGCAGTTCCTTTGGTACAAACAAACATAAATTCAGATATGCCCAAATTATGAGTTGTTTACTGAGAAACTCTTTTTGTTGCAGGAGTTCGACATTTTGAATGACAATTCCAAGAATCCAAGGGACCGAGTCGCTCGTCAGAAAAAGAATCTCCGGCGACGTCTAGGTCAGTGGTTCCTTGCGCTTGTCTTATGTTCTGTAAATCAATAACCATGGGAAATTGTTATGAATGATCCAATCTAATAAATTGTCATATACCAGGCTAATATATGTGTGTATTTTGAAAATCATCGTAACCGGTTTTTCTAGGTCTATTATATGACTAGTATTAGTCCTTCTCACTCTTTGTAAAGCTGACCTAGTAAGCACTAAATCTATTTTGTTTTACTTGATTTGCGCATCTGATTAGACTTCTGATAATAAATGGAACAGGTTTGGACATGTGCGAGCAGTTTATGGATGTCAATGAAATGATTGGAGATGAGGATCTGATTGAGCAGAAGGCCAATGTTCATCCGAACGGAGTTGGAAACAGATTATACACGAACTATTCTCCACATCACATACAACAATTTGTTTCAAGAATGGTTCCTCGTGTCGCTCCTAGGAGGCCAAGCGCAAGGGAATTAAATCTACTGAAACGTAAAGCAAAAATAAGCTCGAAAGATCAAGCTAAAGGTAACTGCGAAGGAGCAGATGTTGAGATGGCATCATCTCATGCGTCGACCTCAAAAAGAACTTTGTCTGACTCATTGGACTCTAATAAGGTATTTGGATACTGCATACTTGTAATGACTGATAACCAACTTGTAGAATTTGAGGTGTGTAGTATATTAGTATGGAAAATACAACCATTTTGAAGACTTATGAGTTCATTGATATTCTATCCTTGGATTCAGTTCTCATTAGTGTGTAATATCTAACAATTGTAACACATTACCTGAAAATAGAATCGCAGTTATCATACTTTCTCTTAGCAACAAACGTCAAGCTGCGTGATGACTTTTCCTTCTTGATTTCACTTATCAAACACTTCTTGATTTCAGCAGACCATATTTCATACTTTCTTGTTTCTTCTGCATATGCTACTGGAAATTCTCAGGCAAACATTGGTAACGAAGATGATATGGAGCCTGATGCAGATGGAAGGTGGCCTTTCCACAACTTTGTTGAGCAACTTATTCTCGACATGTTTGACCCTGGTAAGCTTTATGTAATTGTGTTGTATGCATTTTACTTTGTTTCTCACTCACTGAATTCAAGTAAAGTTGACTTATTATCTGATAATATGTTCAGCATGGGAAATCCGTCATGGTAGTGTAATGGCTCTGAGAGAAATATTAGTGCTTCATGGTGGTTCTGCTGGAGTGTCAACAGCAGAGTTTAGCTCGGATAATGGGTTTGAATTGAAAGAAGATTTGAATAAAGTAACACGAGAGAAAGAAATCGATTTGAATCTTCAGTTTTCAGTAGATGAGCTAGAGCCACTTCGGAAAAGACCTAAGATTGAGGATCCGTCAAACTCATTTATTGTTAACACGGTTTCGGAAGTTATGGGGAGTGACTATGAAAATGTTGTTAAAGATGAAGATGTTGAGTTTTTACTGCCACCAGTGATGGTCAATGGTCAAGTTAACTTTAGTTCTACCAAGGTGGAACCTGAATCTTCTATTGATGGCTCATCATGTCAGCCTGATAGAAATCATGTTGCAGAGGTTAGCAATCACGTTGAAGATAAGAGTTTTGTTGAGATACCCCTCCTACCTAATAAGAATCAGGAAGAAAATACTGAAGTGTTGGATTTGGTTAAACAAGCTAGGCATTCTTGGATCAAAAATTTTGAATTTCTCCAGGATTGCACCATTCGTTTCTTATGTGTGCTTTCACTTGACCGGTAAGATTTTGGTATTAATCATGGATTTTCGTTTCCAGTATTAGTTCTTTTTGTTCCATAGCATCTAGGGTAGCACGGTTATTTATAACCTTCCAATTCTTGCTGAGATTTGGTTGGGCACTTCTAAGTTGGTCGTTATCTTTCCCTCTATTGCAGATTTGGGGATTATATTTCTGATCAGGTAGTTGCTCCTGTGCGGGAAGCTTGTGCCCAAGCACTTGGTGCTACTTTCAAATACATGAGTCCCTCGTTGATTTATGAGACATTAAATATCTTGCTTCAAATGCAGGTAAATGTTTATTCTCTTCTTTTTGAAGTCATTAAAACCTAAGAAACTTGTTGCGGTCTCTATACATTATAAATCTGACTGGTAAGCTTTATCATATATATCTGTGTAGCGCCGGCCTGAATGGGAAATTCGTCATGGAAGTCTTTTGGGCATCAAGTACTTGGTTGCTGTTCGACAGGTAAATCTCCCGTACGTGAGAGCTAATTTAAGAAGTTAACACATTGTAAGGACAAGTTTGAAGTCTTGTTTTGTCGTTTCATGTCCGAAGAACTCTTGTTTTTGATATCATTATATGAGTAGTATTTTTTACAGTGTCTAAGGTGTAGCGCACTTGACTTCTTGAGCCGTTCTTTGTTTGTAGATATGCATGTCCAATATTAGCTTTTCTTTCTTATTTACCCCTTATCCTTATGTTTTGCAGGAAATGCTCCAGGAATTACTTGGCCATATTCTTCCGGCGTGTAAAGCAGGGTTGGAGGATTCTGATGACGATGTTCGAGCGGTTGCTGCTGATGCTCTTATACCGGCAGCAGCCGCTATTGTTTCTTTGAGAGGACAGACGTTACTTTCCATTGTCATGTTACTGTGGGATATCTTGCTTGAGTTGGATGACTTAAGTCCATCCACTAGCAGGTATGCTAGTGATAAATTTACTGTCTCTCCTTTTCACTATTTATATATGGTTAAACCTTTCTTTTTCTTGGTATTATTGGGAGATTTCTGCACAAGATCAATGTTGAACCAGTATATATTTCTTGCAGTGTTATGAACCTCCTAGCAGAGATCTATTCTCAAGATGACATGACACTGGTGATGCATGAGGAATTATCAGTGGGGAAGGAACAAAATGTTGATCTCAATGAAATGGTTCATGTCGAGAGTGTTAGAGAAAGAGGAGATGTCAAGGAAAGCCCTTATGCCTTATCTGGCTTAGCCCCTAGGCTGTGGCCATTTACGAGACACGACATCACATCAGTTCGATTTTCTGCTATTCGAACTCTGGTGGGTTTCTACAGTCAAATCTCTCGCGGTGCTTGCTTTCTATGCCTTAAATTACATGCATCTTGTTTCTTGAGATTCTCGCTATTTGCATAATTTACATGTGTCTTACAGTGTCTCGCCATTTGATTACGTCAGAGTTCAATTTTCCTATATGATCCTTACATATACTTACCACTGGTTCCTAAATTTTCTCTGACAGGAGCGACTACTTGAAGCTGGCTGCAGAAAGAACATTTCTGAGCAGACCAAAAGTTATTTCTGGCCATCTTCTATTCTAGGGGACACCTTAAGAATCGTCTTTCAGAATCTTTTGCTTGAATCAACAGAGGAGATTCTAGAGTGTTCGGAAAGAGTGTGGAGGCTTTTAGTTCAGGTATCAGACTATTACTCTTCTTTCAGTACACCTATTTTTTTATGTTTTTCTACACCCTCTGAAATATAGATTTCCGATTCATGGTTTGCGTTCTAACTTTTTGCTTTGTGATATGTGTGGTATTGCATATGTAAATTATTTGTGATTAAATCACAGTATAGCTAGAATGTGTTTGCATCTGAACCCTTTCAGTAGCTGGATTTCTTTCTGCTTTTTTAAGTTTACCCATAGCGGAAGTACTTAGACCATCTCCAACCCACCTCCATAATTTTTTCTGTTAAATAGAGCAACTATGAAAAATAGAGGTGGTAAGGAATACATGGGAGTGAAACCCACCCGGTTCCTCTATTTTCGAAGAAAGTTACAGAGGTGGGTTGGAGATGCTGTTGCTGATTGATTGCTAACGAATGTCGGATGTGCGAGAATCATGTTGCTGATTGCTTACGAATTTTGGTCATGTAATATAGTTACCTGAAAACATGTAATTTGTAACTTTTTATACGACAACTTTATTTTTTCGTATTTGCTCCAGATCTCTTATTTCTCTTCTTGTTCAGTGCCCAGTAGAAGATTTAGAAGAAGCTGCAAAATCATACATGGCTTCGTGGATAGAACTTGCAGCTACTCCTTATGGCTCAACATTGGATGCTACAAAGATGTTTTGGCCAGTAGCTCCCCCTCGTATGAGTCATTTCAAAGCTGCTGCTAAGATGAAAGCTGTCCAACTTGAGAATGAAGCTTCCAGCACTCTGGGATTTGAATATGCAAGGAGTTTTTCTTCCCTTGGAAAAAATGAAGATGCTTCTGCCAGGTCCACTAAAATTATCGTTGGCTCTGATATGGAGATGTCAGTGACTCGCACCCGGGTAGTTACAGCATCTGCGTTAGGTATCCTTGCATCCCGATTGAGCGATCGTTCAATGCAGTTTGTGGTAGATCCACTGAGTACTACTCTTACTTCTTTGTCCGGTGTTCAACGCCAGGTATGCTCTCTTGCTCTCTCACCAGACTCATGTTGCATGTTTTGGACTAAACCTCTGGCTTTGCAGGTTGCGTCGGTTGTGCTTATCTCTTGGTTCAGAGAAGTTAAATGCAGGGCCCCTCCTGCTTCTGATGGAAGTGGAAGTTCGCCTGGTTTTCCTACTCCTCCTAAAAAATGGATGCTAGATTTGTTAGCTTGCTCAGACCCTGCTTTCCCCACTAAAGATATACTTCTTCCTTATTCTGAGCTAACAAGAACATACACTAAAATGAGGAATGAAGCTTCTCAGTTGTTGCATACAGTCGAAACCTGGCATTGTTTTGATAAGTTATTATCGACGACTAAACTCAATGTGGATAACTTGAGTGCTGATGAGACAATTGAATTTGCATCTACACTAGCATTGTGGAATAAAGACAGTGCTGAAAATGGATCCTTAGAAAAGCAAGTTTTTGAAGATATTGAGTCATCTAGGCAACAGTTATTAAGTACTGCTGGCTATTTAAAATGTGTCCAGGTACACTGGAATATATTTTGATTTTTTCATGTGCCTTTTTATATCTTTGGTCTGCTAGATTATCACAGGGTATGTAAATCAGCCTTTTCGTTTTTTAGGTTGACCCTTTTTAATCCTTTTTCTGGACTTATTTCTTGCAGAATAATCTGCATATCACAGTCACCTCTTTGATCGCTGCTGCGGTTGTTTGGATGTCAGAATTTCCCGCTAGACTTAATCCAATAATCTTGCCGCTGATGGCTTCGATTAAAAGAGAGCAGGTAGCAATTGAAATTAAATGTTTGTTTTCATGTACGCTGAACTGAACACTGACTCCGCTGTTTTCAGGAACAAATACTACAACAGAAAGCTGCTGAAGCGCTTGCAGAACTTATTGCTTACTGCGTAGATCGGAAGCCGAGCCCCAATGACAAGTTAATCAAGAATATTTGTAGCTTGACGTGCATGGATCCTAGCGAAACACCTCAAGCTAGTATCATTAGGTCTATAGATATCGTTGATGATCTGGACTTCCTGTCCTCGCGAAGTAACGCAGGAAAACAGAAGGCAAAAGTAGCGTTGGCTGGTAGCGAAGACAGGTCTAACGTTGAGGGTTTTATCACCAGGAGAGGAGCTGAACTTGCATTGAAGCATTTAAGCGTGAAATTTGGTGGTTCCTTGTTTGACAAGCTCCCTAAATTGTGGGAGTGCCTCACTGAGGTTCTTGTTCCTGTAGTTCCTGAAGATCAACAGAATTTTGACCTTAAAATAGAGTCTGTCTCTGATCCACAGGTCTTGATAAACAACATTCAGGTACATCCAGTGAAGTGTTTTGCATATATATGATTTTTCAATTTCTTGCGCCAGTAGGGATGTTTTACCCGAGTTATTTAAATGGTTAGTTTTAGGGATTGGCCATCATACCTCCTTTAGATAAACAGTGAAGCTTGTTATTGAATTTGCAGAGCCGTAACTTGATGCCTTTTATTTTATCTGTTTTTCAGGTTGTACGTTCCGTGGCACCAGTGATAGAAGAAACACTGAAACCTAGATTACTTAGTCTCTTGCCTTGTATTTTCAAATGCGTTCGCCATTCCCATGTGGCTGTTAGATTGGCTGCTTCTAGATGTGTTATGACAATGGCTAAATCAATGACAATAAATGTCATGGCAGCAGTAGTGGAAAATGCTATTCCAATGTTGGGAGATTTGACATGCATAAATGCGAGACAAGGCGCAGGAATGCTTATTGGTTTGCTTGTTCAAGGACTGGGTGTAGAACTGGTTCCATATTCTCCTTTATTGGTTGTTCCCCTCCTGAGATGCATGAGTGATGTTGACAGTTCGGTCAGGCAGAGTGTGACACGTAGCTTTGCTGCCCTTGTACCTATGCTTCCGTTAGCTCGTGGGGTTCCCCCTCCTGTAGGGTTGAGCCAAGATCTATCCAGCAATGCAGAGGACGCCAAATTTTTGGAGCAGCTACTTGACAACTCCCATATAGATGATTACAAGCTTTGCACTGAGTTAAAAGTTACATTGAGAAGGTAATTTTCGTAATATAGATTAAATGAAAGCTGTTTCTCTGTTGTGCCTTTCTCTGTATCATTCAAGGTATCTGTACATTTTTATGATTTGGTCGTTTCACTGGCATTCTTTCCCTTCTTGCCTTGTTATTCTCAGTTGCATCTATACAACATTGAGGGTGGTTTGTTAGCAATGGTAGGACATTACACCTGTTGTTGGGTTAACCAGGGTAAATCTCAGGAAAAACATTCTGGTGCTTGCCCGGTTCTTGATTGATAAGATTATACGTATAGTAACGTATATCAGTTTTCTAAATCGTTGAACTGTTTTGATAAGAACTGTATTGTGTTTTTCAAATGTTTATTCTCGAATATTTATCAGTTTTCTGATTTCAGGTATCAACAAGAAGGAATCAATTGGTTAGGATTCTTGAAACGTTTTAAGCTTCATGGAATTCTCTGCGATGATATGGGGCTTGGTAAGACGCTTCAAGCATCTGCAATTGTGGCATCTGATGCAGCAGAGCGTCGTGGCTTAACAGATGAACCAGATGTTTTTCCATCTATAATTGTTTGCCCTTCGACACTAGTTGGCCACTGGGCGTTTGAAATTGAGAAGTATATTGACCTTTCTCTGCTAAGCGTGTTGCAGTATGTTGGTTCTGCTCAAGACCGCGTTTCTCTCCGTGAGCAGTTCAAGAACCACAATGTCATTATCACATCTTATGATGTGGTCCGCAAGGATGCTGATTATCTGACACAGTTCTCATGGAACTATTGTATTCTGGATGAGGGCCACATCATTAAGAATGCGAAATCTAAAATTACTTCAGCAGTAAAACAGTTGAAAGCCCAACACCGACTTATCCTTAGTGGAACGCCAATACAGGTTACATAAGAGTGCTTGACTTTCCAAAAGTTTAATACATGTGCTTTTATCTTCTGACTCATAGCGTTTCCTTTTTCAGAATAATATCATCGAGCTGTGGTCCCTTTTTGACTTTTTAATGCCTGGATTTCTTGGAACAGAGAGACAGGTAAGCGCTATTCATATTCCCTGCTGTTATACTGTTACAGATGACCAATTTTCTGTATCACTATGGGATAATCTCTGTTGTCATAAACAAGCATGTGTTTCTTTATTGGGCAGTTTCAAGCATCTTATGGAAAACCGTTACTGGCTGCTAGAGATCCTAAATGCTCTGCTAAGGATGCTGAAGCGGGTGTACTGGCGATGGAAGCACTCCATAAGCAAGTAATGCCTGTTTCTGGAGTTTATCTATTGCGGCTTTTGGAAGCTATTTCCCTCTGTTGCATTTGTTTAAAACTTTTTGGTAACATTATTCCTGATAACATCTTTGTACCTCGTAGGTTATGCCATTCTTATTGCGGCGTACGAAAGAAGAAGTCCTCTCTGACCTGCCAGAAAAAATCATTCAGGACAGATTCTGTGACCTTAGTCCTGTTCAGTTGAGGCTTTATGAGCAGTTTTCTGGTTCGCATGCTAAGCAAGAAATATCTAGTATCATAAAGGTTGATGGATCAGCAGATTCAGGCAATGTGGAAGTTGCGCCAACAAAAGCATCTACACACGTTTTCCAGGTAGAATTCTGTTTCCTGCAACATTGAAGACAACGTAATCACTCCCACCTGATTTTGTTTTGGTGTTACTTTTCCAGGCGCTGCAGTACCTGCTTAAACTCTGCAGTCATCCGCTTCTTGTTCTTGGCGAAAAGGTTACAGAGCCGGTGGCTTCTGATTTAGCAGCAATGATAAATGGATGTTCAGACATTATCACTGAGCTTCATAAAGTTCAACACTCGCCAAAGCTTGTTGCTCTTCAGGAAATTTTAGAAGAATGTGGTATAGGTTCTGATGCGTCTAGTTCAGATGGCGCTCTTAGTGTAGGCCAGCATAGAGTTCTGATATTTGCACAGCACAAAGTAATTTCATATGAAATCTTGCATCTCTAAGTTCTTCCATATTTTCTCCAAGATCTAACCATGTCAATTCATGCAGGCTTTGCTGGACATCATTGAAAAAGACTTGTTTCAAGCCCACATGAAAAGGCGAGTTCAACTTGTGAATTTATACTCTTTTTTATTATATAACTGTCTAGTTTATCTGACTATGTATTGTTTAAATGAATTCGTAATATCTGTTTGTTGTGTTTCTTATTCTTAATTAACTTATCCTTAAAACTCGCTTCTTCAATTTGTTGCTTATCTGTTTATGCCTTTTTCTTGAAAGCAGCGTCACATATATGCGACTGGATGGTTCAGTTGTACCCGAGAAAAGGTTTGAGATAGTGAAGGCCTTTAATTCAGATCCCACAATTGATGTTCTACTTTTGACAACACATGGTATGCTTTTTCCACTCAGCACTGTAGTTCTTTTACAATCTTATAGAGTAGATGTTGTGACCAAGTTATAACTGAAACAACTTATTTTTGCTCGTTCAGTTGGTGGACTTGGATTGAACCTGACCTCTGCCGACACGATTGTATTTATGGAACATGATTGGAATCCTATGCGTGATCATCAGGTAGAATGGTTTTGAATTATCTTTGGATTTGTGCTTGTAAGCAAGGAGAAAGAGCTTATATATTGTTGTCAATTATAAAAGCTAATTATTGAGGTGAAAAACAAAAATGTGGCAGGCGATGGATAGAGCTCATAGATTAGGACAGAAGAGAGTTGTAAATGTACACCGTCTCATAATGCGTGGCACATTGGAAGAAAAAGTGATGAGTCTCCAGAGATTCAAAGTATCGGTTGCCAATACGGTGATCAATGCTGAGAATGCTAGTATGAAGACAATGAACACTGATCAGTTGCTTGACTTATTTGCTTCAGCTGAAACTTCTAAAAAGGTAATAATACTATTTTATTCTTTTATTGCAAGTCTTGTAGATGAAATCAAAACCAGATTTTGGTGTTCTTCAATAATGGGGTCTTGATTGTATATAGGGTGGTGCGTCTACGAAGAAGGGATCAGAGGATAATGATCAGGCAGCTGGAACTGGGAAAGGAATGAAAGCGATTCTGGGCAACTTAGAGGAATTGTGGGATCAATCACAGTACACGGAAGAGTACAATCTTAGCCAGTTCTTAGCTAAGCTAAACGGGTAATAGCCAGGAGTATCTGTACATATATCTTTTCAGCTCGATTCAGGATAAAAAACGAACATTTTTTTGACGTTCCAAACAGATAAAGAGCTTACATCTCCACTCTCTTTTCCTCCATTTGGATTTGTTGTCACTTGTCAGTAATCTTTTGGATTCATAAAGAAGAGATTAGTTTTAACTTATAAAAGGAGAAAAACAAGGAGAGATTGGAGGTAGGAGGAGATATTTAGTCGTTAGTTTTGGCAATACGACCGGTCTAATGTTTGTGACCGCCAAAATAGCTTATGTAGTGATTCTGAATCGTGTAAATACGTTTTTTTTAAACTTAGTTTTTTCCTCGGCTGTTTCAGCTTTTATAGTTAGTTTTATGTTTTTTTGTACTTTTTGTGGTGGGTTGTTTTGTCGGTGTTCAAGTCTGGAGGCATAATAACTTTATAAGACAGGTAGAAAGAAAACGCAAAACTCTTGAGTAACTGACAAATCTCTCAAAACCGATCAAGCCTCTAGTTTTCAACCTTTGTGTAAATCTCTTATAAGTTACATAACATATTTTGTTTTACCTATAAAAAAACAAAGCAGCCTGATTGACAATCTGCACTCTATTTACACCAAATCCACTTCACAGAAGACGACAAGAGTTTTTCACAAAAGACAATATCAATCAACAATCTCTCGTTGGCTCGTGAAAGATGAGATGAGATCTGGATCACCAAAGTTCATGAGCAAGTCCAGATACTGCATAGCTTCTTGAGGAGTAAGACCCTGGAGTAGAAAATCAAAGCCGTTAGTATGAGTCCCTCTCATAACTTCCAAGCTCTGATTCAACAACTTCTTCTGCTTCTCTTTCCCCATCTCTGCAGCTTCCACCATTGGCAGCAACTCTTTCTCTTCCTCTTCAAAATGTGATTTACACATCATCTGCTCAAACACCAACATAAGTTTCATTACAAGAACACACACACACAAAACTGAAGATATGTTCTGTTACCTGTAATGATCTGAAACGAGAAGCAAGACTAAAGAGCTCCTCAGAACATATCCCAGAGTCCATCACACTAATCGATTTAATATATTCTTTAATCCCATTCATCAACGGTAACTCTCTCCCATGTTCTTCGCTTGCACTCTTACACATCCCTGCAAGAATTCCAAAATCTTGATAAACCAAAATCTCATACGAATCTACCAATTGGTAGCCTAATGGTAATCTCTTGGATTCAGTTTCACTGGACACTAAATTATCACTATTTTGCAAATTTGGATTTGGGTTTTGGCCTAGCTAGTTAACATATTGGACCACTTTCATTAGTCAGAAGATATTCTAAATTCAGATCAGATAGTTTCACTCCTCGACACTAAGTGTGTTTCTCCCCGGTGGACCAAATTAGCCGATTAAGACATACCAAAAAAAAAAAATCTGTTTACCAGCTGGTGGTAGTTTAATGGTAATTTCTGATACATATTCGGGTTCGGTTTTACTGGACACTAGATTATCAATATTTTGTCAATCTGGATTTGGGTTTCGGCCTAAGTGGTTAGCGTAGTGCCCTATAGCAACGGATAATTGGTTTCAATAGTCAAAAGATATTCCAAATTCGGTTCAGACATTGTGGTATGTTTTTAAACTATTTCACTCTCTAACACTAAGTGTGTTTCTACAGGGCCAACCAGATTAGCTGATTAGGACATATAGAAGAAAAAAATCTCTTTACCTCGATCAACAGATTCAAGAACAGGAAAAAGAATCCTCTCTTCCATCTGAGCATGCTCAAGCAACACCTCCTGTAACTGCCCATAACTCCTAACAAACTTCCTAATCTCCATCTTCGGCGTCCCCACAGACCTATCAACAGCTCTCCTCCCTCCACGTGCCGCCAGATCCTCCGCCCACCTCAACATCCTCTCCACGTGCCACGTCACACTCCTATGCTGAAGCCAAATCGTTTTAACTATCAACGGAGTCCCTTCGTCGAAGCCTTCCAAGTTAAACTTCCATATCATCAGCCTCGGCTCCGGGAACTTCTCCTCTACGTAACGGAGGAGAACGTCCTTAGATCCCGACGTCTTCTCCGATCCGATTTGGATCGTCGGTTTTTCGTCTGGGGAAGAAGGGATGAAGCGGAGGTTTAGTTTCTTGTGGAGGAGTGCGAAGCGGAGGTATGAAGTTGTTAGACTGTTTGAAGGTCCGGAGAGTTTCACTGTGACGTTGGACGTTGCTGTTGCTGTTGCTGTTGTTTCGACGGATGTTGCTGACGCTGGAGTGAGTGGGAGGAGGCGAGGAGGTGGAGGGAGAGTTTGTGCGGCGGGGGGAGGAGGTTTGACGGCGAGGTCGAGGGGAGAGATCTCGGCGGTGGATGTGGAGGAAGTGGAGAAGCAGTTTCCCATTTTTGGGAGAAGGGATTGGGAAGAAGGGAGAAAACGTGTGGGGGAAAATATAGAATCTAAGAGATGGAGAGGAAAGAGAGAGAGGGAAGGAGTGAGATGCAAGTTAAGTGGAGTGAGAAGAGAAGATGAGATTGTTGAGAAGAAAAAAGGTGTCACGACATTATCACACCCCAAAAGGTTAGGGGGGATATATGAATTTTATTCTTCTCCCTTGATCATAGTGTTTTTCTGGAAATTGAATATTTTTTTTAAATAATGTTTTGTTTTATTTCATGTACAAAAAACAAAAAAAAAACACAAAAATTGAGATTTCGATCGACTCTTTGGGTGTTGGTCGGATCACAGTCAATAATTGACTAGGACCAATTACATTAATGCTTCATAGTGTTTATCAAAAAATGAATATTTTAAATTATTTTTTTTTTTGTTTTATTTCATGTAAAAAAAACAAAATAAACACAAAACTTGAGGTTTCGATCGACTCTTTGGGAGTTGGGTCGGACCACAGTCAATGATTATTGACTAGGACCAATTACATTAATGCTGGTTTTTTTTGTTTGTTTGTTTCTGAATATAAGTTTATTTTAAGCTTAGGATATATGAATTTTATTTCTCTACTTGATCATAGTGTTTCCCAAAAGTTGAATATTTTAAAAATATTTTTTGTTTGTTTATATAAATAATAAATAATAAATAAAAACTGAAAATTGAGATTTCGATTTCGATCGAGTCTTTGGGACTTTGCGGGATGATCACAGTAATAATAGTCGTCGTGACTTAGATCAATTACGTTAATGCTGTTTAGATTTGTTTGTTTTTGATTATATATTTATTTTAAGTAATTTGACCCATTTAGACAGAAAAAAATCTTTTTTTTTCCTGTCGAGTCGTATGAGAAGTGGAAAAAATTGTTTTTCCTTATTGATTGAGAGTTTTAAAAAAATAATCTAACTATGGCAACGAAACTTTCATTTGTAGTGGATAAAGAGAGGTATTGTATGTTGTTCAAAAAAAAAAAAAAGAGAGATATTTGTAATTACTGTCTAATTAGTTCAAAAGTGGTATATAATGGAGTAAAAGTTTTACGGTATAATTTGGTCTGTAAGATATTTTATATAGTTGTAGCAAATGTAGTTGTAAAAATTAAATTAAAAATAACAAAACTAGAAAGATATTTTTATGATAATATTTTTTTCTACATCAAATAAATTAGTGCTTTGAAAAACAAGGATACTACAACTTTTTTTTTATTTTTTTATTTTAACTTCAAAAACTATATAAACACATGCTTAGTAATTTTTATAATTGTAAATGAAAATTAAAGTTAAAATTATTAGCTACAATTCTGGTTAGGGTTGTGACTTTTATCCGGAATCCGAGATCCGTTCCGAAATTAGGATATCATGAGGTGCCCAAATCCAAATTCGGATAGTAAAATTTCAGATCCGTCCAAACCGAATTCGGATATCTTAATTTTTACGTCCGGATTCAGATCTGTATTTTAAAAAATATATTGAATTTTTTTTTTTATTATTAATTATATCTAATATTTTAATATTTATACATAAAATAAGTTTAATAATATTCTACTTTGATATTAATAATATTCTACTTTTATATTAATAATATATATTCATAAATTATGCTTAAATATTTAGTTTATGTATTATTTTTAGAATTTTTGATTTTTTTTAATTTTTTTAATTATTTTTACGGATCTGAATCCGAATCCGGATACACACGGATATCACAATATCTAGACGGATATCCGAAGTCCGGATATCCGGAAGACTCGAATCCGAATCCGGATATTAAAATCACGGATCCGTTGCATCCGAATCCGCATCCGTATACTTCAAATTTCCCATATAGCCGGATTCTTTTGTCAATTTTGTATGATCTCCAATATAAATGTGAGATGCTTTCCCTCCCCATATCTAATTTCTTTGGTGCAGCATTATTATAATTCATTATTCAACTCAACGCTCTAGTGGACCCAGTTCTATTTTATTCGATTATGATTCGTTTTCTTAAATATTTAAGACGAATGATATCTATAAATTTCAGTGGTTATCCATAGAAAGCTAATCTCCAGTGGTTAGCCAACTGCTAAAGTTTCGATAGAAAAATGGAGAACCAAAGATACTTTAAACCCGTTCAATGAAATCAGAACCGGCCTTAGTTTTAGAGGGCTCCAAGCCTCCAAGTAAGGAAAAATAATTGGTCTCATTTCTGTAAATCTGGCCCAGAAGACCCGCTATCTATACAGCAAAACGCTTTTTGCTGAAAAATCGTTAAAACCAGTCCACATTGTTCCTGTTTGGTACCTCTTTTACCTGTAAAGATGCAAAAGTGCGGTGACTGCGGTCTATACCTACAAAACTGCAAAATATATAAGTTCAAACAATTATCTGTCAGAATAATTCT
Source organism: Eruca vesicaria subsp. sativa (assembly GCA_932364175.1). Classification (NCBI taxonomy): domain Eukaryota; kingdom Viridiplantae; phylum Streptophyta; class Magnoliopsida; order Brassicales; family Brassicaceae; genus Eruca; species Eruca vesicaria. The sequence continues at coordinate 602,555 of CAKOAT010564042.1, forward strand.
AATACTATGCAAACATCCTTTACTAGAGTAGCTCATCAGTTACGATATATACCATATGGTATTTTCAAAAAAAAAAATTGTTGGCTTATATAAAAGTTATGTTATCAATGAGGATAATTTCAAATATTTAGTGATTTCATTATCAACTTTAGAAACGAGAAGCAAGTATCAGACATGGAGAATGACTTTGTGCCTTTCCTTTTTCTCCAGCCCATGTGATCTTTGCCCCTACTTACCTCGCCTTTACGCTTCGCCTTTTGCCCTTTGATTCATCATCGACAGAGTTCAAAGGCATAAATGAAAAGTAATATAATCTGCTTTACTGAATCCTTATCTTGTTTTTAAAAATTTATTTTAATATGCAAATGCAAAATCCTAAGCTACACTTTCCTATACAAACAACTCACGTCTCACGCCAAAACTTAAAATCACAAAAAACCTTTTCTTAAAATACATATCATTGTAGATAGCTTGTGGGAATGATGATGATGCTGATATGTTATTATAAGTTCAAACATGTACAAACATGAGCATGTGTCTTACGTGTGTAAACAAGGTGATGATGATGATCAAAGACAGATACAAAAGAAACCAAACATCATGACGGGCATTTAAAACCTCCACAAGCAACAACCCAAACGATGAGAATAAAGGACATAACAGCACCTCCCACCATCAGCTTCATCTGCAGGCTCTGTATCCACATTTTCCTTCTTAGCTGCCTCCCTTGTCTCTGGAAACTATCCGCTTGGAATTGAAGGTTCTCCGTTTTGTCGACCAGAAGTTCGATCCTCTCTCCTCTGTCCAGAACCTGTATACATCCACAAAAACCATCACAAAAGGGACAAACCAATCTATTGTGGGAGATATAATGTCAAAATTCTCAGATAACTAGTCTGTTTTAGAACGTATTGGACCTCAAACTTAAAGCAAATACAAACATAATCCATAATGCAAAAGCGACAGATGATAATATGAATCATCACTACAGCACAACTGATTCCTTTCATGAGAAGCAGGGGAGTTCATGCTACATTGATCCCATTTAGCTATCTTTTACACTTCCTCAGTGAAATCCTATCCAGATTATAGACTCATTGTTAATATAGATAAACTAAAAGACATGCATCCCCCAAAACCATTTTTAGTACATAACAAAATAAAGATGGTCAGTCCAAGACTTTTTAGCTGCATGCAACTTCTTAATTCCAAACAGACTCAGAACATCACAGATTTCAACATCGATTGGCGTATGGAGACATAACAGAGTAATCAGCACACAAAATACCATTTAGACTAATGATTAAATGATTGCAAGAATAAACTATTGCTAATTTTATCCGCAGAACTACCATGAAAAAAAGAATCCAGTTATTTGGTGTCAAATAGCTCTTCCATAGGTTGCGACACGTTTAGTACTTTGTCCTATAAGAAATCGTGTGTTTATCTCTTGCAGATAAAACTACTTTCACCTCAAACAAAAAATACAAAGACTGGCGTGCTACTACGTAAGCTAAAATACCTCAGCTTGTTTGTAACTGTCAATTTAAACGACTCCCATGACCAATAATCAGCTTGTTAACCTTTTCCTATAAAATTTGATAATTTTATAAGCAGAACTACCATGAAAAAAAGAATCCAATTTTCAAATAGCTCTTCCAGAAGTTGGGACATGTTTAGTATTCTTTCCCCACCTCAAACCAAAAATACAAGAGGGGCGTGCTACTATGTAATTTATAATATCTCAGCTCGTTTGCATTTGTCAAATAAAAACGACTCCCATGACCAATAATCAGCTTGTTCAGCTTTTTCTATACACTACAAAGAGCATACCTTCTCAATGTTGTCCATCATGATCCCCTTAACATCACTTATTTGTGCCTTCAACTTTGATAGTTTACTCATCTCTTCTGGATGGCTCATACAATACTGCATATGCTCCTTAAGTATAGGCCTATTAAATAGAACAAAAGAAAAAGACTAAGAACACTTTTTCAATCCAAAACAATCACTGATATCAGAAAAAAGTCATGGCTAAAGAGACAAACCCGAACTCCCTGTCAAGGTTATACGCAATACTAAACCGATCCCCAAACAAATCCTCGTCTTCATCATCATCAGCAAGAGGATGTGGCTCATCGTTCTTTATACTCGCTTCATACCGTTTCTTGAAGTCTTCTTTGACCCGTTCAAGGAACACAAAAGGAACACTTCTTCCAGTGGACTCATCAGCAACCACAAGAAACACTAACATATACACAAACACACAATCAAACAAGAAGCAGAACAATAAAAAAAGAAAGCTTTAACTAACTAAAACCATCTCCAACCCACCTCTATCACTATATTTTCCACTAAAATAGAGAATCTCTATTACAGAAGTGGATTTGCTCCAATGTATGCTTCTATAATATAATAGAGTTCGTCTATTATATGAGAAAATATAGAGAAATACTATTTTCATCCCTAAATATAGAAATAAAAAGTCGTATTCTTCTATATTTTACTCTAAAATAGAGGAATTCTACTATAGAGACATACATTGGAGTAAATCCACCTCTATAATAGAGACATTGGAGATGCTCTAACAAACTAACTAACTAATTAATTAATTAACTAACAAACTAACAAACTAACAAACTAACTAACTAACTAACTAACTAACAGTGTGTACAATATAAAAGGATAAGAAAGCTGACCAAAACCACTGTCGACGAGGAAATTGAAAGTGTGACCATCACAAGAGTAAGTATACTTGCTGCTATTAGTGGGAAGCTTCTGGAGACATTGAACAGCGAGAGTGCTAAAGTTTCCTGAATAAGGAGTATGCTCCGCTAAAACAACCGTTCCTTTCGCAACGAAGCTGTATATCAAACCCTTCTGACTCATTTCTGAAGCCCTAAAGTCAACCCAATATACGATCAGATCTGGATTGCAAAATACCAAATAAATAATCAAAATAATCAAAATAAGTGATTGATCTAACACATCGAAACCCTAAAATTACGAACAGTAATCGCTAATTCAGAGAAAGACTTAGTTATCGCCGAAGCTAACGGTTTCGGAACGATCGGATTCAAAAGATCGGCGGTAGTTTTTAGTTCCGGGGAGGGACACAGAGAAATCGATGAAAGGAGGAGAGGAAATCGAGCGAGAATCAAACAAAGCTTAGGAGTTGAAAGAAGGAGACTAGTACTACCTTCAGAGTTGGGTTGGTGATGATGGATTTATGCTCAATTTCTCTGGATTGAGACGATGTGATACGTAATAATCATGCTATGATTAATTCAACACTTTATAAACAAAATTAAAAAATAAAAAAAATATTGTTCAATTGATTGCTTTTGGGGATTCCGGTTCTTCTGTTTTTGTTGGTTTAAACCAATATACTAAAAATTGGTCTAGGTGTCCACCTATACGGCAATTTCTCTTTTACCGAAAGAATTTTTTTTCAAAAAAAAAAATTGATTTATACGATAGAAATCGGTTTACACTATATTAAATTGATTTAAATTATTCTAAAACGGTTGTAATCAATTTAAATTAGTGTAAATGTGTTTATTTAAGTAAAAATATTAGTAAAGAAAGGTGTTAAAAAACATTAGTAAAGAAATACATATTTGTATATTTTATATTTTTGCTAATTAATTAAAATAAAATTATAGTCAAATCAGAAAAAGTAAAATAAATTATATAGTTGTAAAATATATATATAAAATAAACCAATAATTCGTTAATGCTTAGTCCCAATAATCCGTATAGACGCTAGTCTTCTATATAGAACGCCTAGTTACCATCCAATAATTTTTAGAACAATGGTTTAAAGCATATCCATTCTTGCTATTTTGGTTTACATGTTCATTCTTTTCATTTCGGCTTACTTTCTTGTTATACTATGTTCGGCTTACTTCATCAACAGCAAATACATCTGCAAATCTTATAAGAGAATTGATAGAAACGTACACGCAAAACAAAGTTGGAAATTCGATACAATAATATTAATGAATCAAATACGTTTCCCAATCTAAAAGATACTGTGGACAATGCCACAAATTAAAGCAGCAAAAAGTTTTGGAGTAGAGTGAAGAAAACATGCAAACAAACACATAAGAAAACAACAGTGACGACTACTACTACACTTGTGTCTTCAAAAAGTAGTCCCACACTGTTTTCAGACAATCTTTCAGCATGTCTGAAACACACTTCCTCTCCACATTTTCTTCCTGAATATTGCCCACCTTCACATGATACAACTCCTTGGTCTCTTCAACACAAAATCCCATCTTAGGAACAACTTCATACATAACGTTTTCCACATAAGACTTTGGCACATTAGTAGGAAACGATCTCTTGAGTTTTTCCAGTACCCTTTTAGTTATGTTTTCATCTCTTACAGTTTCTGATGAGTTAGCAGATCTGCACCATATATAAATATATATATATTTGAATGTTAAACTTGAAAGAACCATACAAGGACTATCACTAAAATAAAACAAATAATAAAGTTTTTGTGTAAGTAAAATGAGGAAAATTCAAACTCTTTACCTTTTAAATACAACTTTACCAAACCGAGCGAACAATCTGAGGTTAACATCCTCTGATGCATGACGTAGAATCATCTTCTTTGCCCTATTAAATCCCAACATAAGATCATTCTCAACCTTATCTGCTAACCATAGCCATGGAGTTTCAAATTTTTCTGACTCGCTCTTCGCTAAGACCACCAACGGTTTTTCTTCTGATCCTCTCCTCCATTCTGAAGAAACGGGGACAAGTTGAAAGCTGTTGTTTTCCTCTGAACCAACGAGAAACCACCTTGAAATGAAATCGTTTGCGTAGATTATCTTTGTATTTTTGAGTTTTGTATGAAGAGAAGGTGGAACAGAGGATGCTCTGACTGCAACGTTTTCATGTCGTTTATGTGGAGGAACGTAAGACATTTCTGAAGAAAATAACTAGATAACTTTAACGTGTTTATCAAATGAACTCTTAATCTATTGAAGACGAGGTACTAGTGGGAGAAGAGAGCACACAACAAAGCATGTGTTTTATAACGATTAGAGAAGAGGAAACTGGAAAGACATAGTGAAGTGGAAGAGACGGTTCCTAGTCTTAAAGCTTAATCACTAGCTATTATTACAGCCTTGGAAAAGAACATAGCATCCCACTCGTCTTTCAATTTCTATATTCAACGTCTAAAAATATTGTTAGAAACCAAGTGTAATGAGAGCAAAAAATATTATAGAATTTGCAAAATTGTATATTTGAAGTTTGAAAGTGTTATACTCCAAAAGCAAAACTTCAAATCTAATTTTAAAATTATTTGTATTTTATATAATGATTCTTATATTTGTCATAACCAATTCAAATTCATAAAACTTTTATAAATAATTATCACATGTATAAAAATATTATAGAAATATTATTTGATAAAATGTTACACTAAAATATAAAGATAATTCTATTTATAGTTTTACACTAAAAAAATTTAAAAACATATACAAATTTTAAATTTATAAAAATAATTTTGAATTATTTATGAAATATTAATTTTAAAGATTAAAGGATAAATAATAAATATTTAAGATTATTATAAATATGATGTGTAATTGTAAGGACCAAAATGCAAATAAAATATTAAACTTCAAATTTGAAGTTTTGAATAGTGACACTCTATATTTGAAGTTTCACTACTCAAAACTTCAAAGTTGAAGTTTTAGAATTCCTTTTTGTAGAGACAAAAACTACATATTTGAAGTTATAGAGTGTCTTTTGGAGATGTTCTGAGTAGTACTCATTTGTTTTGTTCGATCATATATTTTTACATTTTATGTTACACCAAGTGTGTCAAAACACTCGTCATGTTTGATGTTTTTTCCAGTGATGTGTAAAAGATTTTTAATTCAGCTAAGCTAATATGTTAGCAAGATATTATTGTTGTTTAAGAAACGTATTGCTTTTATAATGTAATCAATTCATTTGCTAGCGAATGTTATTTGAAATAGATACCAAAACCGCGAAGACGTTTCTGCGCAACCTGCGATTTTGAAGCCTGGTTGACAGCCACGTACATGTGATATCATTAACTATCCACTTATTCATGTACAAATGTAATTCTTGTGCTCTTGAGAGTGTGTCAATAATTTATTGTAATTCCAAATTTAATTTTACTTAATATTATCAATTTATCCATGAAATTTGAAAAATTTGACTTTTGTAATTTACAATCATAATAATTCATCATAATTTAGTCAATTTTATAACATTAACTCCTGTGTTAATATATATATATATATATCACATAAACTCCTGTGTTCAAGAAAATAATATATATATATATATATATATATATAACAGAAACTCCATCCATTTAAAAATAATCCATATTCTAGAAAAAATGTTTTAAAATATACAAATTTATCTTTTAATATATTTATATTAAATAATAATGTTAAATTATAAATTGAAAAAAATATTAAATTTAAATTGACTAAAAATTGTAGAAAATAGTTAATCACAAAATAATATTATTTATAATCAAAATTTAAGATATTTTTTAGTGTGTGATAACTTGAAAATATACATTTCTTAGGAAATAATTACTTTATTGTATACATAATATAATATCTACATTTACAACAATTTCAGTTAGACATTTTTAGTCATATAGATATGTTCTAATTAAGCGGTTAAAGTGTATACTTTGGGTTACTATCAGTTAAGTATCTAGCAAACTTTTGGAAAAAGATGCATCTAATTTTAGTTAGGTTACAACTAATTCAAGAGACTATATATCTTGATATACGACATTTAGAAAATTAATAATGTATTCCAATCGGTCAATTTGATAGATTTCCAGAAAGATATATATATATATATATATATATATATATATAATATTCAAGATGGAAAAGATTATACATCTTTCATATAGATGAAAATATATGTATTTTTCAAATTGTCTTTTCTAAAATAAAACAGCTACATCTAAGCTTCCATAATTTTAAAAATAAAATTCTATACAAAATCAAATAAGAATTTTCTGATTCTTAATTTTTTAAAATACTAAATTTTTATAGTGAAAAATCAGATTATTCCATAATAAAAATATTTAAATGATGTTTAAAAAACCTAAACAAAAAAAAAAAATCTACATATAGTTTGGCTGTTATAGTTTTATACTATTTCATATAAGTTAAAATTATACATCTTTTAGTCAAATCTTGGCTTCTATAAACATCCATTGTACTCCCTCCGTTTCAATTCAGTTGTCGTTATAGACTAAAATTTACGCTTTAAAATAAATGTCATTTTATAATTTCAATGCAACATTTATTAATTTTATCTATTATTTTTTATTGGTTGAAATGTGGTTATATGTATAGGTAATTGTGTTTTTAAAAAAATATATAAAACTAAATGTTTTTTTAATCAGTGTATAAAACTCAAAACGACAAATAAATTGAAACGCCCGTTGTATTATTAATGAACAAAAAGTTGTTGGTTTTGCTGTATATATATTAAATGTTACTATATAGTTACATTTACAGTTACTACTTTCAAATAATTTTATAAATTATTTTTACATTGAATTTGACATCATGATTAGCCTTACTGTAAAATTTAATACAATTTAATAATTTGATGTAATTTATACTTAGTTACTTAGCATTTTCAATTCATTTTTCAATATTAGAAAGCTGACATTTTTTGTTGTTTACAATCATAGTATTTCATTACCATTGACTCAATTATATCAAATATATTACTCTATTTTGGACTCAATTATATCACATATATTACTCTATTTTGGATTCCAAAAAGATTCCCAAATTTTTTTTTCTAAAGATAGCTATTCAATAATTGCCAAAACATAAAACGTACAAAAAATTAATGTATGAGAAACGTACAGAAAATCAAAAACACAAAAACAAAATAAGGGACAGCGTGGAGAGTAAAGCTATTGGTAGCATGGCTGCAACAGAAGGCCAAGTGTTTGGTCTTACAACTATTTTATTTTTGTTTCTAACACTTTGTTAATCAGACCCATAAGCCCTTTTACTCTCCTGAGAGAGTCCTGAGGGTTTTATTTAAACTTCCCCTTTCTCATTTCCTTCTTTTAGTAAAAGCCACTTCATTCCCCCAAACACAAAATCTCATCTCTTTTTTTTTCCTCAAGAGTTTTTTTTTTTTTTAATGAAGAGACCCTTAACCACTTCTCCTTCTTCCTCCTCTGTCTCCTCTTCTACTTCTTCCTCTTGTGTCCTTCCGAATCAATCAGAGACTCCGAGGCCTAAACGAGCCAAAAGGGCTAAGAAATCTTCTCTTATTTCTGATGTTAAACCACAGAATCCCACCAGTCCTGCCTCCACCAGACGCAGCTCTATCTACAGAGGAGTCACCAGGTTGAAAAAAAAATTAAATAATTGATTCTTTTTAGATTTGATTTGGATAATTTTTTTTCCTGAAGTGCATTTGGATTGCATGTTACAGACATAGATGGACAGGGAGATACGAGGCTCATCTATGGGACAAAAGCTCGTGGAATTCGATTCAGAACAAGAAAGGCAAACAAGGTTCTTAATTTTTACAAAAAACCCATCTTGATTCTGTAATAAAGATCTGTCCTTTATTTTGTTTTTAATAATCTTATTTTTTTTTTGGTGTTTGATCTTGACTACTTCGTCACTGCCTCACTCTGCGCCTTGTTCTTCTACTCATCAGTTTATCTTGGTAAAATTTTTAATTTTATTAAATTGAGAAATTAAAAAAAGAGTTTGATTTGGTCAAGAAGATGAACGGATCAATCTCAACTGCCTCTGACGCCGTAATTGCAGGAGCATACGACAGCGAGGAAGCAGCAGCACATACGTACGATCTAGCTGCTCTCAAGTACTGGGGTCCCGACACCATCTTGAACTTTCCGGTAAGAAAAAAATAATACTAATTAATTGGATTTATTGATGCATGTGTTTGTTTTTGATGTTAATTAAAAAAAATGATCATGGAAAACAGGTTGAGACGTATACAAAGGAGTTGGAGGAGATGCAGAAAGGTACAAAGGAAGAGTATTTGGCTTCTCTCCGCCGTCAGAGCAGTGGTTTCTCTAGAGGCGTCTCTAAATATCGCGGCGTCGCCAGGTTCTCTCTTTTTTTACTTTTTATTTTAATTACGTGTTTGTTTTTAATTTGATTTGGTAAATTAATTATACCAAAATCAGAAATTAATTATTATTTTTTTCCGTAATTTTTGAAAAGGTAATTAATATGGTGAGGACTGATGACTAAGAAAAAAACAAATTAAAATAGGAAATGTGATTTTTTTGGAAATTAAAAAGCTGGACTTTATTTTCATGAAGATTTGCTTTTAGAATATTCTCTCTCTTTCTATCATAATTAACTTTTGCTTAAGTACTTTTTCCTGCAAAACAATATTGTAAATATGTGATAGTTATTAACTTGATTTTCGCAAATGATTTGTTACATGTATTAAACGTTTTTGTTATTTTTTTGTTATTTTATATTCTGAAAAATAATCGAGAAAGTAATAAAAATTGGAAATTATGGGAAAACAGGCATCACCATAACGGAAGATGGGAAGCTAGGATTGGAAGGGTGTTTGGAAACAAGTACTTGTACCTCGGCACCTATAGTACGTACATCCTTGACTCTTTATTTTTTTAATTAATAATTTGTTAAAAATAATATCAGACTAATTTTAAAAATTGTTAAAAATCATTAGCATAATCGAATATTTTAAAGCACCGGGCATAACGGATCCCTTTATATAAAAAAATTATTCCGGTAATTTATTTTTAAAATTAGAGTGTAATAATGTTTAACTAGTTTTTTTATAAGTCTATTTTATTATACAAGTAATTAAGCAAATATTTAATTGTTTAGGTAGGCAATTAGAATAAACATAATGGGGAGGCAGTGGGCTTTTTACACACTCACGTGAGACGAGAGTTTTGACATCATGTCCCCTCACCTCACCCTAATTGATTTTTATCTTTAATCAAAATCAACTTTTCTTCTTTATTATTTAACTGTCTGATCCCTGCATAATTACCTTTTAAATTCTGCATTTTTGTGGATCCAATACTCTGAACACAAAAATTAAAAACTCTGCAGAAGGGAATATTAACACCAACTCTGTACTGAAAAGTAAAACTACCCTTTTTCAAATGTTTTGATCGGGTCCTTCGAGTATTAAGGATCTAATCTTTTGAAAAAAAATTATGAGTTTTCTTTTGTTTTTAAATTTAATTTTTTGGGGGAGTATTCGGATTAGGTTTTGCGAAAATATAGGCACTGTTATAACGAAAGGACACATATTATTCTTTGTTAAAATAAATAAGAATGGGAGAGCCAGGAGCATAATTACAAAAATAAAAGTAGTAGATATGAATCATGTATAGAATAATGTTACGTTACAAGTGTAAAGGCGCGTGTAGCGCGTAGCTCACGTGGTAACACTCACTTCATAAAAAGGACAAATTAGTTCAGAGGCTAGGACCAAACTCGAGGTCGATCTGGTCTACTTTTTTTTTGTTTGTGTGGTGGTTCATTAAAGAATGGTTTCAAGAGTGAGTCTGTTCTCAGTAGCAGTCACGAGCCCTCACGTGCATGTTTCACCTCTCTCTCTCTCTCTCTCTCTCTCTCTCTCTCTATCTCTCTCTACCATATCTTTCATCTTGTCTTCAGGAACAAAATCTCGTCTCCTTTATTTTTAAATACTAGTACAGTATTAATTATTATCTTATAAATTTTCTTTCTAAATTATTATGTAAATTATGAAGTTAATAGTGATATTTTTTTTTACTTATTAGAGCTTAGAGTTGACACTAGGTGGGTCTTTTTTATTTGCTAAATTAATTAGTAATTGTACGTTCGTGTAATTATTTATATATTATTGCATTTATTTAAGCTACAAACTTGGACTCTTTTTAGTGTTTAGAGCGGCGGAGAGTGGAGTAGAAATGGTCTCGTCCACGCCTCAGCTCTATACGCATAACCCTAGTTGTCCCCACTGACACGTCACCTAATTCCCCTTTTGCTTTTTGTTTTATTAGGCATCGTTTAATTCTAAATAAATTAAATAAAAGACGCATGTTTATTTGGTTTTAGCACTATGTCAAGTAACAAACAATTATGTGAAAACTGTTAGCTGACTTTGTTATTGGTTGCGCAGATACGCAGGAGGAAGCTGCAGCTGCATATGACATGGCGGCTATAGAGTACAGAGGTGCAAACGCAGTGACCAACTTCGACATTAGTAACTACATTGACCGGTTAAAGAAAAAAGGTGTCTTCCCTTTCCCTGTGAAGAACCAAACCATTCATCAAGAAGCTGTTCTTGCTGAAGCCAAACAAGAAGTGGAAGCTAAAGAAGAGCCAACAGAAGAAGTGAAGCAATGTGTTGAAAAAGAAGAACCGCAAGAAGCAAAAGAAGAGAAGATTGAGAAACAAGAAGTGGTGGAGGAGGAGGCTGTGGTCACTTGCTGCATTGATTCTTCAACCATTATGGAGATGGAACGTTCTTCAGACAGCAATGAGCTAGGGTGGGACTTCTGTATGATGGATTCAGGGTTTGCTCCGTTTCTGACAGATTCGAATCTCTCTAATGAGAATCCCATTGAGTATCCTGAGCTTTTCAATGAGATGGGGTTTGAGGATAACATTGACTTCATGTTTGAGGAAGGGAAGAGCTTGGAGAATCTTGATTGTTGCGATGGTGTTGTGGTGGTGGGAAGAGAGAGCCCAACTTCATTGTCGTCTTCACCGTTGTCTTGCTTGTCTACTGACTCTGCTTCTTCATTAACAGCAACAACAACAACAACAATAACCTCTGTTTCTTGTAACTATTCTGTCTGAGGGGAGAGAGCTTTTGCATTTCTAGGTTGAATTTTCTATTTTCTTTTGCTTTTTTTTTTCTTCTTTTTTTTTCTTGTTGAGTTCTGCTAGGGTTTGTATTTCGTTTCAGGGCTTACTCGTTGGTTATGAACAATCAGTGTTTAGCTCTCTTTTCGTTTCCTCTTTACTTGGATAAGGCAAAACCTTAAGAACTAAATGAACCATAAAATGGAACACATAGGTAGAAGTGTTCACAGATTGTATAGCCAAACCATAAAATGGTATCAGTAAATATAGACTTGGGCTAACCCCAATGGAGATTACATTTCAAGTTGATGAATCTTAACATGTTGAAGGCTATTGCTTATCGGCAGCAAGCCAGCAACTAACTAATATGGGATATGAGTACTAATCAATGAGAAAAAATTGGACTCATATTTCAAGCTAAGAAGTGTGACGTGGCACTCAAGCTTCTAGTTTTGTATATACATCATATTAAACTAAATATATTGAATCCTCTGTTTCTTGAATTCACATAACCCTCTGAACCAGTTCAGCTAGTTGTGAAATCATTCGAACTAACTTAGTTGCCTTTTTGATAAATTAAGGGCAGAACCTTATGTAATACTCTTACAGTAATACAGGGATAAAAAAGGAGTAAAACGGTCAGACAGTGTGGTGATCTTTCGAATCACTAAATACGTTTGTGCTAGGATCAACCGGATCAGCCGATATGATATATATTAAAAAAGTGAAGTTAGGATAAGTAGGAGGTAGTCAATATATTATTACAGATAGTCTTGAAAACATTTCAATCCACAATAAGTCAAAGCAGCAAGCTACTGATCACACAATCAATGCTTAAGGTTTTAAGAAATACATAATTAAGCAACATGATAGCTTAAGGCTGTAGTAATCTTATATATTATTACACAGTCTTGAAACATTTTAATCCACAAATAAAATAAGTCAAAGCAGCAAGCTACTGATCACACAATCCATACTTTAAGAAATACATAATTAAGCAACATGATAGTTTAAGGCTGTAGTAGAACCAGCCTTATGCTTTTCAAGTAGTTATTGAGTAGATAGATAATGATAATCACCAGCAACCTTTTAAACCTTAATCATTCAAGAAGGTGGAAGGTAATGATGTCAGAGGCAGATGGTGCATGGAGGGCATGGCTGGGGTAATGGTGATGATGGTTCTGATGGTAACGAAGAGCATAAGCACGTGATCCTTCGATTTGATACCCAAGAACCGAATCGTAGTCGCCTCCATTGTCTACTAGACCATAGTGAGGATCTTCTGCTCTTAGCTCCTATTTCATCAAAGAAAATTATATTAAAAGACATATTCCACATTTAACGTTGTTAACTCCAAGTGACATGACATGTTGAAGTCATTCACTTAGAGAAAACGTAAGAGTGACTCCATCTCGACGTACACTTCTATTATGCCTAAAACAAAAAACAGAAAAAAAAAAAAGAGACATTACCAGCTCATGTATGAGATTCTTTTGTATGTCTTGTTGACTTTTGTTCTGCAATTGAGTAAACCACAAGAGAAAACTATGAAGAGACTGAGATGATTAAGACTCTTAACTGTCTAATCCATTTCACTTTCATTTAGCTTTTATGCCATCACTATAATATACTCTTGCTTTTCCTTTTATCCATTACCTTAATTAGAAAATCTCCTTCCATGAATTTCTCTAAAGAAAAATAGTAGTATTTTAACAAAAGTTGATTAGATCACTATATCTTAAAAACATTTGGAATCAATTAATCGTAGTTAAGTGGATTATGAAGTTCTCATGAGTCACTTATTCTTTTCATTTTATAAGAAACTCACCTCACGCTAGATAACAGTTTCCAAACACAAGAATTCTTGATTAAAAAGATCTACTAATATCTTTATCAAATATACGTTTAAGATTTAAAGACTATAATTATAGAGAAATGGAATATTAATTAAGTTATGTTTGAAAAAGTTGGATGCCGCAAAGAGTGACATGGTTAGATGAGAGTGCTATCAACAGTTTTAGCAAGTGCATAATATCATATCACACCAAAATATTGAGACAAATAGTATGATAAAATTAATGTAAAATGAGTGAGAATAGAAGAAGATCTGACCTTTTTCTTGGTGGTTTCGATCTGATTCCCAAGGGATTTAAACTGGGCGATTATCATACATACGGATTAGTAAAAAGAATGGCTCGCATATATTGTTCAACAGTAACCAAAATGTTGTATCTCTCTTTCAACAACTAAATAATACAGCAAAGGTCTTTTAACTATACATATAACTTATAAACTTAAAACATTTCAAAATCAGAAAACGACAAGATGGTAATTAAAACCCTAGATAAGGGCAAAATATGATGATACCTTGCGCTCACGAACGAGTTTGAAAGTGTTTTCCATTTCTTCCTCAAGACTACGCAGCTCCTGAATATCAAGTTCGTCTAAACACTCACCTAGCCTCTGCCTACAATTAATAAAACCAAGATTTATAATTTTGTAATTTTAATTTTTCAGTTTAAAGAGAGGAAATGAGAGAAGAGAAGGCAAAACAAATACTTAATCTGAGTCCGGAGCTTTCTATTTGTCTCCAACAGTTTCCTCTTGGTTTCTTGCATTCTCTACAACAACGAGCAACCAACTTCACCAAACCATAAAAACACATCAAGAACAAGAACCAAGATCTAAAATGAAGAAAACCTCATAGTGAGCACTCCAAACATCAACATCAGAAACTGTTTGGTACAGATCTATGATCTCCTTCGTTCTATATAACCCACCAAAAAAAAAAATCATTAATTAACTAGAAAAAGTAAATTAAAGTAATTAAAATTTAGTTTAAGATTGGTGTTTTAGAGAGATTATGTACGTGGTGTTAGGGCTGATGAACTCATGAAGCTTGTTAGAGCTAGAGAACATGATAATGGAAACCCTAGCATCACACAAAACCGTAAGCTCGTGAGCTTTCTTGAACAAACCATTTCTTCTCTTGGAATACGTCACTTGTCTGTTGGTTTGGTTCTCTATCCTCTTGATCTGGATCTTCCCTCTCGCCATTATTCTTCTTCTTCTTTCTTTTTAGTTTCTGTTTATTGAAGAGATTTGTTGGAGAGGACAAAGAGATATAATAGCAAGAAGAAAGAAAGAAGTGAAAGAGAGAGAGTTGAAGAAGTAAAGGACCCACTTGAGTTACTAAAAATAGAAAGTATTGCCGAATCCATGAAAGGTAAGTTCAGAAGTTGATGAAAACTAAGTGATAAACTTTCCTCTTTGGTAAGTGGAATCGACATATATGATGGTTAATCACAAGACACTGCTTAAATTAAAATCAATTGTTTATAGGTGGAAGAGGGGACCAAAGCTATAAACAGAGCTTAGTTTGCTTTCCGTTTACTTATCAACAAAGCACCGTTAAGTTTCTACCTTGTGTAATGTTTCACACGATGACATACTCAACGGCGTTTGTAAACGTCAAATCAGTGCAGGTGGATTTGGTTAGCTTTATGCCCTTACCCTAAAGTAAACTAAAGTTTAGGTTTGAACCAAGTTTATATCTTGTTGGTTAAAAGCCAAGATTGTACTTTTGTTTGCTGAATTATGAATTAATATTTTATTATTCCTTGATTTGATTTGATGGGAGTTGCATTTAACTAGGAATCATATATGTTTCCTGAATGATTACAATTTATTTTCCTTATTTGCGTTCAGGTTAGTATAAAAATGTTGGGGGGTCTTATAATGTACTAGAAGTCTGTCTATTAATCTAGACCTAATTGGTAAAGTTACGGATCTCCATATCTTGAATAACAACCACACTCCAATACTCCTTATCCGCGGAGAAGCACCATGGCTACGGATAATTAAAGATCAAGACACTACAAAAAAACAGGCGAATTCTGACAATCATTTTCTTTGAAATTTCGTCGGAATATCTTTGGAATTTCATCGGAAAAAGTCTATTCTAACGAAATTTCGAAGAAAAAGATTGTGGAAAAAAATATTTCTTCGAAATCTCGTCAAAAGTTATGAAAGAATATACCATATTTTTTTGTAGTGAGATTTTGAGTTTTTTATAGTCATGGTTGTCTCATATAAACATCTTTATATGATACTCGAGACTAGATGTGAGCATTCAGACATCTATTTGGATTGGATTTGGATATATTAGATTTTTAAATTTTTAGAGTTTAAAGATTTAAGTCTCATTAAAATATTTATAGATTTCGATTCAAATTTGGTTCGATTATCCATTTACATTATATAAACAAATTAAAATTTCTTAAAATCCAAAAACAAAATAATATATTACATATATCACATATAAATCTAAATAATATATTTTTAAATATCTATACTATTATTTGCGAAGTGATTTTTCGCAACGGAGCTCTCACATTAAAAGTTAGAGTGGTTAATATCGTTTATACCCTTAATGAAAATAATATATATATTACATATAAAATAAAAACGAATTTAAATTATTTTAATCTAAAAATTAATAATAATCATAAGAATTATCCAAAATCTAAATAATATCTTTTTAAATAAGATAATTCTGATATATATTGTGATGTTATCTGAAAATATATTTGATAAAAAAGTTAACAATTAAAACAACAGAAAATACACAACTAAATATTAATCAAGTCAACTTCTTAATTTTATATTACTGAAAAATATTATTTGATCTTAAAATTATTTTTAATAATGAAAATAAATTACAAAGAAATATATGTAAGAATTCTTAAATGAAAGTATAAATATTATTGGTTTCAAAAAATTAAACACAATCAATCCTTAATATTATTTGATCTTAAAATTATTTTAATAGTGAATATAAATTACAAAGAAATATATGTAAGAATTGTTAAATGAAAGTATAAATATTATTGGTTTCAAAAAATAAAACACAATCAATACTTTATCACTATAATCTTTCAATTAGTAAAAGATATATTAATAAAAACGGATTTAAATTATTTTGATTATTTAAATAATTAAAATTAATAATAATCATAAAAACTATCCAAAATCTAAATAATATGTATTTAAATATGATAATTCCTATATATATTGTGTTGTTATCTGAAGATATATTTTCCAAAAAAATAGATATACATAATTAAATATTAATCAATTTAACATCTTAATTTTATATAATTGAAAAGAAAAAAGTTATTTTTATTTTAAGATGATTTATTTTTAGTAGGAACAATAATGCACAAAGAAATACATGTAAGAATGTTTAAATGAAAATATAAATATTATTGATTTCAAAAAAATAAAACATAAATAATATTTTATCATTATATTTTTTTGATTAGTAAAAAATGTAATAAAATAATTATAAAATGTTTAGGCCCGCAAGTGCGGGCAAAACACCTAGTCTAAAATTAATATGAAAAATAGTTTGATTTGGATATTCAAATAAAGAGTCAACTGGTGTTTAAAATACTCTTAGTTATTTTGAAACCTTTTCAAGTACAATGTTAATTTTGAATATTTTAAACATTTTAGATATAAATTTTAAAACAATTAATATATTTAATTATACTAGGTGATTTTCCCGTGCTCATGCACGGGTATAAATATTCATAAAAATAAAATTTTATAATAATTGATTGATATTTAGTTTTAGTTTTGTATCAATTTATATGTATAATTTATAATAAGAAATATTATATTATTCTAATTATACATATGACTTTGGATATATTATTGTCCGTTTAGTTATTTTTTGGATCAATAGTTGGTTTGGTTATCAATTTGGTATATTGGATAATATTTATTTTTCGAATTCAGCTATAATATTTTTTTATTGTAAATATAATAAAACTTTGATTAACTTTCTTATTTTCATTTTGGTTGGTTATTGTCTTAGATATGTAAATATATTCTTAGATATGTAAATATATTATAGTTAAATTATATATAACTTAATATATATATTGTGCTTAAACTAAAATAAATAATAAGCTGAAGTGTTTGATTCAAAATTACATAAATGAATATAATGATAATATTTTGAAGTCTCATGCCTATATATAAATTGTACAAATAAATTCTAATTGGTTAATATTTTCTTTTTCTTTTTAATATGCTTTGAGTCAACCTCTAATTTATATGTATAAAATTAAATAGGTTATTATTACTATAAAATTATATGTTCTTATTATAGTTAGATGTTTAATTTTGGATATAAATTAGATTCGAGTCATTCATGTTGTGAGTATGTTGAGTTAAAATTGAAGTATAATTACTTTTATTTTAGTTATGTCCAATAAAATTAGTTATATTTATCGCTTAAATATACATGTATTATCATAATATTTATTTATTCTTTATTTTAGTTAAGTAAAATCAAATTAGTTTTATTTATCGTTCAACTATACAAGTATTTTCATAATATTTATCAAATTATATGTTGATTTCTAAAAATATTTGAAAATAAAGTGTAACTGATAAATTTTGGGTGTTCATAAACATATATATTTTATTATTTTGAAAATGTATTATATGTTATTTAAAAATATATATTAATGGGGTATATTACTATTTTGTGAACTTTCTTTTTTAATAAAGTCATATTATATACATATATTTTCGTTTTTAAATCTGTTTAAAATTTTTTGAAATATTTCCTTTTATTACATATGTTATTTGGAAAAAGTAAAAAAGAAACTAAATAAAAAAATTAATAATAAACTTAAAATCTAACAATTCATTAAGGGTATCTATGTAATCAACCATCACGAGAGTTAACGTGAGCGCGACACGTAAGAAACTGACTTCTCAAATAATATTATAGAAATAACTGTGATTAGAATATTTCGATGATCAAATAATTGTGATTAGGATATTTCAGTTACCAATATCCGTTCAGATTTGATTTGATTTTTCAGATACCAAAATATTAGACATTCAAATAATTTACCTGTTCAAATTCAGATTCAGGAAAACTTTTTTAGATCGAATTCGGTTTAGTTTTTAGGTCCAGATATTTTGCCCAACCCTACTAGAGACATGAGCAATACATGACTCAATCTCTGTTTGGTCTTTTTCATTCTACATTCAAAGGAACACAGAAAGCAGTTTCACAGCTGTAGTTAGCCACTTAACATATCTAATCTACCAAGAAGTAACAACCACTCAGATTCTTCAACATCTCTTACATTCTTACACACAAATTCTTCATAATAGTTCAGAGTGTATACAATTTTGAAACCATCACAAGATCAGACCACTCTGTTTCTTTGATCCTTGAGCGCAAACACAACATTTTCGCTGTCTCGTTCTTTTATTTCAGCCAAAATGCGACAGTGGTATAGTACAGTCTATATATATACTTACATAAGCTTGCATCAGTTTAGCTCGCAGTTTCCGCAGACTGTTCAGGCTTCTCTACTTGCTTCTTCAGAAACTCCAGCACAGAGAGACGCTGCGGTCATTGTTACAAAATTAAATTCTCAGATCAATTTGCACGTGACATTCAGTAACTTTTGAGAAACCGAAGGGAAAGGTAAGTAGTGCAAAAATCTTACTCGTTGCTCGAGAGCAGCAGAATCTTCAGAGTCCAGTTTCAAAGATTCCAGCAGTTTCATGCCTTCCTTGAAACCATCTGTGGCTGCAGCCTCATTTTGTAGAGCCCTGTCTATATCTGCAACTTTGGCTAAGGATACCGCCACATCCAGAATCTACCAAAAAAAATTGAAGAAGTAACAACCAAATTTAGTAAAGGTTTCTTGATTCACCAACGAGACTTTTATCAATAAAACACTTCATGTATCCACTAAATAATACTTTGATTAACTAGAGTCTCTCAACTCTCACCCTTGAAGGAAAAGCTATACAGAACTCTCAACCGATTTATGCCTAGCCAACTTAATCAGCTTAGCTTCTCGACTCAATATCTGTTGCTGAGATGTCAATGTAGCTACAGTCAACTAGGGACCCCTAAGGTAGTTACTATCTCCCTCTATTGTTTTTTTGAACACCACTATCTTCCTCTACTAGACTAACGAGAAAGTCTTATCACAGGTAAAATGTTCAGAGTGGCAAATGTGTTTTTATTGACTTAGGCTAGAAGCCTAAATGATGCACATTATTCATACATCAGAACATCCAAGAATTTGAGAGATCTTAGCGCAAATGTGACTCTATGAGAGCATATTGATGTACAATGTACTATTTTACGTATCAGACCTAACACATAAAGCATATTGCAATTTCAGGACAGACCTAGCAAGGAAACCAAAGAGTAGATTTCCAACAACATAACAAATGCCTCTAGATATTGAGCTTATGATATTCCGTTAAAATGCAAGCACATCTATAATTTATGATATACAAATGCAGAGCTTATGATCTACAACTTAGCTAACCACCAAATTTCTTTCTGCCAGACATTGAAATGAGCAGAGGAACTAAGAAGAGGCCACTTCAGTTCTTCTTTTCCTTGCCATTTTCTAAGAAATTAAGAGGTAATACCAGATACTATAGGGTCACTAGACCGGAAAATTGCAAACTACTTAGCGACAATGGTTGGTTACCATTAAATATAACATTCTAGGATTAACAAAACACCAGGCTAAAGAAAGAAAAGCAAAATTAAAATAGTATGAAGGTATATGCTTACTTGTGAAGGAGCATTTGGATGATGCTTCACTGCATCACGTCTAACATTTAAAGCACGGTAGTAATACGACCTTGCAGCTTGTAGGTCTTCGCCATAATACTTGAGATCTCCTATTTTATTGAGCGAGACAGAAAGTGTATGTGTAATCTGCAAGTTTAGCAATAACTGTTACAAAACGGTAACAATTTCAAAATAAAAAATACAATAAAAACAGTGTACTAAAACCTCCAAATCATCCATCGGCAGTTTCATAAGGAACTCAATACTCTCTTCGAAATGATTGACCGCAGAGCTTGAGTCTCCCATTGCTCGGCTGCAGTAACAAGACAAGACAAACTATCTTACATAGGTACTCAAAAAGAAAGATATCAACACACCAAACAAAAGATCAACAGTCTCTTCAGCCTATGAACAACAAAGTGTCTATTATCAATCAACGATGGGTTCATAACAGAGCATATTGGTGACTGCATTCAAAAGAACCCGTCCTTGCTGAATCATATTCGTTCACTGAAAGTCGAGACTAGATTGATGATTGATAAACAAAAGGAGACAATGAACATACCTGCAGTCGCCGAGCATACCAAGGACCGCACCAAGCTGTGAACACAACTCTGGTGTATTGCCCTCCCTCCTTAATTGATCTCGAATGTCCTCAGCACACATCACCAATCTTGATTTAGCACTTTCATAGTTCTGAGCTTGAAATGCCTGCGCATACAAAGACGAATAAGAACTCAACAGCAATACACTCATATTAACAAACTATAGAGATAGAAAAACTCACCCTCATAGCTTGTTGCACCAAGAAAGAACCTCTCTCCATGGAAACATCAGCATAAATCACCTTTTTGTCATCACTCTCAACCTCTCCTTCATCTCCGCTATTCACAACAGACCTCTTGATTCTAGCATGCCCTTCAATAAACTGATCAACCATCTTCTGAAGGCTTTCATCAGCTTCAATACTCTCCACGTCAGCACCACATAAAGGACAGTCCTTAAACCGTGACACACACACCCTACATTCAAAAAAAAAACACTATCAAGAAACCAAAAAACGAAAAAAGAAAGAAAACAAAATATTAACACTTACTTGCAAAAGACATGTGTACAAGGCACACATCTACTACTCTCATACAAAAGCGCTTGACATAACATACAACTAAAAGGCCCAAGCTTAAACGTTTGGGAGTCATAACCAAACGGACACTTGGCAGGAACCGTTGCAGAATCAGTAGTGTTAGAGTCATCTTTATTCAACTTTCCTTCCTTTTCAAGACATCCTTTACTTTCGCCTTGCTTCCGAGCAGAGGAGGCATCAGATTTGGAGAAAGGGCAAGCGGAAGGAGTCGTGTCGCCTTGTTTTCGAGCAGTTTTGGAGAAAGGGCAAACAGAAGTCGTCATTGTGAACAAACCCTACACATCAAAAAGTAAACTTTCAAATCCAAAATCTATAAAAATCGATACTTTTACCAAATAAAAAAAATTAAAAATCGATTCTTTTTGACAATGAAAATTCAGAAAGAGATTCAGAGAGAAGCTTATTAGATAGAGAGAGGGATGTATATAGAGACCTGGGTTGGATTGAGATGTCCTTGTAGCTGCAATCAATGATCGATTTTTATTATAAGCTTTTGTTTCTTTGAGTTTTATCTGTTTTTCTCAGTCAGAAAGATTGAAGGAAGGATGTGTGGATTGTATTTGGGCCTTTTACTTTTCTTCTACGAAAAAACAGGTGTTTCGTTAAAAGACAATTCTACCCTTTTAGATTATGACTGATTAGATTATGACGGTTTTAGCATTAAAAGTTTCTGATTTATTAATACAGGGGTCAAATCAATGGGATATTAATTTGTTACATCGTACGTTTACATCACAAGATGTTCAAAGGATATTAGTGCTGAAACCGGCACTGGATTCACATGATACTTTTAAATGGGGTTTTACACCAAATGGGGCATATTCGACCCGGAGTACGTATAAATTTTCAGAGACTTTGGTGGACTATGAACACCCTCCGCAGAATTCTCTATCTCCAATTGAAAAGCAAGTATGGCGAGATTTGTGGAAAACTAAAGCCCCACCAAAAATAAAACATTTTATGTGGCGTGCTCTATCTGGTGCGTTAGCTGTCAAGCAACGTCTGAACACTCGGGGTATTCCGGTTGACCCAACATGCTCTGTTTGTGGTAATGATACTGAGAGTATATGTCATGTTCTTTTTTCATGTATGAAAGCTCGGGCCACATGGGAGCAGGCTAATTTCCCAATTCCTTTAGGAGGGTTCTCCCGAAATTCTACCTTTCTAAATTTTGTGCATCTGATTAAAACTGGTAAAAGCTCATCTACAGATGTACATATAAGAAAAGTTTTTCCATGGCTGTTGTGGGAAATTTGGAAAGCTAGGAACGTTTTTCTTTTTGAAAACAAGGTTCTCGAACCCTCCTTTATCGCTAAAAAGGCCTATCAAGAAGAATCTACTTGGTGTGATACCTTCACAAGCAGGGTAGATAGAGCTGGGGACGTTGATTCAGAAGAGATACGATGGATACATCCTCCCAATGGTTCCCTCAAATGTAATGTGGGTTCCTCATGGGTACACTCAAATCAATTAAGTGGTGCTTCATGGATTGTTCGGGATGCAGCTGGACATACAATCATCCATAGTCGTCGTGCCTACTCTTGTATGCGCACAAAAACAGAAGCAGATTTATGGGTTCTTTTTTGGGCGGTGGAATGTCTACATAACTTACATTTCTCAAATGTTATCTTTGAGACATCGTCGGCATGCCTACGTGATTTCCTCACAAAGCCGGAAGATCACCCGAACTTCAGCCATCTCCGACACGATATATCCTTTCTTCTTGCAAGGATAGAGTTTTGGAGCCTCGATCACGCACTTCCGGAAAGAAATGAAGCTGCATCGGCAATTGCTGTTAGTGTCACCCGAGATAGTCGATCCCAATCCTACATCGCCCGAGATGCACCGGCTTGGCTTCAACATTTACTCACTTTGGAAGCTCGACAATAATGGGAGTTGGTGAGGTTTTCTTCCCTTCTCCATGTTTGTGCGGTGTCTATTGACATCTTATTTAATTCCTTGTTTCTTGCTTTGTATCACAACAATTATTTCTACATGTTCAAGTGTTATAAAAAAAAAAATCATTATCCGGTCGGGTGCCTAAATTTGGTTTAAATCGGTTTACTGGAGCAATCAATTAAATTTCTGTAATGGTACAAGAGTGATTATAATGCTGAATTGGATACGGTTTCAGCGGTTTGGAGATGGGTTGTGGTCTTACAAAAGTTGTTTTATTGGTAACAGAGAACTATCAATAAACAGGATATTTACATGAATATTTTGGTCTAGTGAAGGCTAAATATGAAAATTTTAGAGAAGATAAATTCTTACCTAACCATCGACTAAAACTTTATCTGTTGTTTAAAACAGTTACGGAAGCATTACACCACCTACATTCTCTTTTCTTCACTGAAACAGAATAGAAGATCCGATCTAAAATTTAAGAGCCATATACATTTTTAAATTAATTTTGATTAAAAAATATTCGACAATTTGAAAACCATGTAATCTATGCACATAACAAACCTAACAGCCAACTCCTGATATCATCAAAGTTGGCTTATGAAATTTCAAGATTACAAAAAGTCTAAATGTATAAGAATATCAGGAAAATACAGAGGAATCTTAGTCCAAGGCCTGCATATATATTTTACTTTCATCATTAGGTTCAGAGATAGTTGCAAGAGAGGATATGGTTGAAGCTTGTAGCAAACATTGTTTATGTAGCAAACTATTTGTTTTCTTTACCATACCAGCAGCATTTTCTAATCCAAATTCAATTTAGATCATCTTTACCACATTTGTTCTCATTTCATAGTACATTACCGTTTAGGTGCCCTTCCACAACTAACATTAACAAGAGTAAGACTAGACCCACATGCAATTAGACTATCACATGCTAAATCAATCTGAGTTGGTAGTGATATCTCTACAAGCTAGATTGATCATATTTATTATTATTTAAAAATACATTTGAAGGAGTAACCATTCATCCTCAGTGAACAATAATAAAATTTTCTCAGTTTCTTCCAATCCTTAGTGAAGAATCAACACCATCTTTATGTCCAGAAGCTGCAAAGAGTCTAGCAATCTCTATCTGAGTGTTGGCCATTATCTCTGTTCGTTTCAAATCCATCTCTCCTCTCTTCACCTCTGCTTCAGCTCTCATCCTCTCTATCTCTTTCATCGTCTCCATTCTCGCTCTCTCTGTTCTCATCACCACCTCAGCTAACCACCGTATGCTTCCTGCTATCTCCTCCTTCTCTTCCTTGTATCTTCTCCTTACTTTCTTTGGCCTCACCTTCGCTTTCTCTCTGCAGAGAACCGGTGTGCTGCTATCTGTGTCCATCTCAGTGGCTTTCTCAGGTTTGAATCCCTCTTCCTGCACAAAACTTTCATGAGAAAATTGTCCAACACTAGAATATTGGCATGGGATTTTGTCTGAACCCAACTCAAATTTCTGGTTAGTTCGGTTATTTAACACTCGTTTTTCGGTTCGACAATCAGTTACTTCGGTTTTTTCTTCCCTAAAAGATTATAACCAAATCATATTAAAAGTAGAAACCCACACCAAACTAATCAAATTTTAAACTGAACCAAAATTAGCCGAATGTATACAAAATGCTAACAAAACTAAGACAAAATCTAACTAGACTCAAAAAAAATTAGTTTAGGATCAGTAAGATTTTCAAAAACCGAACTAACTGAATACTAAACCTCACTTTCTTTTAGATTAATTTGGTAAAATTTAGTCTAATATGGTTATAACCAAATCATATTAAAAGTAGAAACCCACACCAAACTAATCAAATTTTAAACCGAACCGAAATTAGCCGAATGTATGTAAAATGCTAACAAAACTAAAACAAAATCTAACTAGACTCAAAAAATTAGTTTAGGATCAGTAAGATTTTCAAAAACCAAACTAACTGAATACTAAACCGCACTTTCTTTTTGATTAATTTGGTAAAATTTAGTCTAATATGGTTATAACCAAATCATATTAGAAGTAGAAACCCACACCAAACTAACCAAATTTTAAACTGAACCGAAATTAGCCGAATGTATCCAAAATGCTAACAAAACTAAAACAAAATCTAACTAGACTCAAAAAAATTAGTTTAGGATCAGTAAGATTTTAAAAAACAGAACTAACTGAATACTAAACCGCACTTTCTTTTAGATTAATTTGGTAAAATTTAGTCTAATATGGTTATAACCAAATCATATTAGAAGTAGAAACCCACACCAAACTAACCAAATTTTAAACCGAACCAAAATTAACCGAATGTATCCAAAATGCTAACAAAACTAAAACAAGATCTAACTAGACTCAAAAAATCAGTGTAGGATTAGTAAGATTTTCAAAAACCGAACTAACAGAATACTAAACCGCACTTTCTTTTAGATTAATTTGGTAAAATTTAGTCTAACCGAACTAACCGGGAAACAGAACAAGATTGGTTAGTGACCTTGGGAGTCCTGCCGACACCGTTGGACCCGTGAGAAGCCTGAGCAGCAGGAGGTTGCTGCCACGGATGAGCCACGGCCGGTGACGGAGGCTCGAGTAAGAGCAAAGGACCAGAACAGTTAAGAGGCAGAACAGCCTGAGGCTGGACAGAGGTGGAAGCATTTCCACGGAGGAGATGATCAAGACGAGAGTAAAGAGGCCAAGAAGAACCATCTGCAGTGGCTGACTCAGAACGGTACCGTTTCTTCATGGACTCGATCTTGTTCTTGCACTGCGTCTGAGTCTTGGGAGACTTGGTGTGACTAGCGCGTGAAGAAACGTGTCTAGCCACGTCTTCCCAGTCTTGACCCTTGAGCTTGGCTCTGTTCCTGAGCACCCATTTCGTCTCGTAGGCTTCGAGGAGACTCGAGACAGCTCCTTCGCTCCATTCATCGCGTTTTAGCCTGTCAACGACGATGGAGGAAGTGGATGGCTTCTTGGGAGAGGACACGTCGTTGTTTGTGGGAAGAGAGTGGAGATTGTCTTGGTTAGAATCACCATCCTCCATGTATGGGCAGAGAGAGTGAAAGAGAGAGACAACACACTCGAGAGAGTATATGATCAAAGGAGAAAGAGAGTGGAGACTTTTTGGCAATTTTTTAATGAACAATGGAGACTTTTTTTTGAAGTGAATGGAGTTTAACAAAGTGAGTCATGATGAGACTGTAGTCATTCGCTGATGTCTGTCTGAATCTGACCAATGAGTTTAGGTACACGCGTTTCACCCATCTTCAGTGGTCGTGACTCGTGACTTACAGCTAAAGAAACTTACAGGTTTATTTTATTCCAATTTTTATTTTATACTTTGTTTAAGATCACACATTTTGCTTTTTGCATGATTGATTTCATATGTTTAGCATAATTCATAATTTTAGGATGTATAATGTTTGTCT
The DNA here is from genome assembly GCA_932364175.1 of Eruca vesicaria subsp. sativa. Lineage (NCBI taxonomy): Eukaryota > Viridiplantae > Streptophyta > Magnoliopsida > Brassicales > Brassicaceae > Eruca > Eruca vesicaria. The sequence continues at coordinate 629,559 of CAKOAT010564042.1, forward strand.
CGACTCCTTAGCTGAAAAAGTTATTGTAATAACTGTATTATTTTTTTCATGCATGTAATCAGACATGGTTGTATACAATTTTATAGAGAATAAGTCATCTTGAACTATAAAATGGATAGTTAATACAAAAATTTACATATGCAGACACTCTAATAATTTATTGTTTAATAAAATACACTGTATGTGAGAATGTTGGCAAATTTAGAAAGTTTGATATTTAAAGTTTTAATTATGGGTTTATTTTTAGCTGTAAATCTTTTTTTTGTTCATAGAAATATTGATTAAGGTAAACTTTGCTTCACATAAATTTAGTGGAACAACCCACGACAATAATGTGGGAAAGAATAAAGAGACTGTGAAAAAGTGGGCAAAACATTGAAAATAGGTTTTGCTTTCTGTTTATTTTGTCAACTTCAAATAGGGCTTTTTCTATTACCAACAAAAGAAAAATGTTAATACTTTTGAATATCTTTTTTTGTCAAAGAGATGATGATAATGATTTTATATCGAAATCTTCTCATATTTTATGCTTTTATTCATCCAAAATGTTTCCTTTATATTTGCTTTTTCTTTTGGGTGTATGGTGGAGTCAGTCTGGCTGTTAGCGTTGATGTCAAGCCAAACCGCAAAACCCATTTTATCAAAAGAGAGAGAGAGAGAGATGGTATGGGACACAAATGATAGTGGGGTTTACTCGTGTCGCTCTCTCATCCTTTCTATCTTCCACTCTTTTTTCTTCTCTAGAAGATCCTATATTCGTTGTTCTATAACTTGAAAGTGTATAACATTATCTTGCAAATGTTTATGAGATTTTTGGGTTATTGATGTAACAACCAATACTAGCTTTCTCATTATAGCACATGTCTAAGTTACTTGTATCTAATTCCCATGTGTTGCTGTTGCTGGAAGGTATGCATGTGAATATTGCTTAAGGTACTTTAGTTGAGACCTTCAAAAATGTGTTTCAATTTAATTTTGAGTGAAGGTGTTTGCTTATATAAAAGCAATCATAACCAGTGGACCAACCTAATAAACTATGGTTGAGTTTTACACTACATGAAAATTCAAGTGAAATTTTTTTTTGTCTTGTGTTTTCATGTCAATCTCTGACTTCTTTATTAGTCACTTGCATCATTGAGGACCACACTTTACTTTCACTTGTGTCAGAAGTGAATGCAACAGTTGTAGTTGTAAGGTGTAACAGAGAATAGTAAAAGAAACTTTATATAATACGAATGACCAAATGTCTTAAATTATAATGTTTCCAAATTCAAATATTCCAAAATGCGATAGCGAGATAACACCAAATCAACCCAAAAACAAAATACACTCGCACACACATATATGATTAGGTGCATGTTTCACGTGAAATACCGAGCCTGGAATTGGGAAGATCGATGAGGACACGGTGGTTCTGCTGCTGCATGCTAGCGATGACGTTAAGGACGGAGTTTACGTTGTTCGGAGCTGCGGCCATGGCGAGACAGCTTGTGCTTCCTGAGGAGCTGTGGATGAGAAGATTGTCCTGAGGCAAAGTCACGTTCATTCCCGCGAACATAAACGTGACCGATGGGAACACGACGGAGCCGGAGTAGCATGTGTCGAAACCTCCGAGTGATGTTGGAATTGCGTTCTTGACACGTCTCCTGAACTCATTTCTCACGGCAACGTAAGCTGGTTCCACTAGCCTCGTGTAGACCGTCCCTGCACACGTACATTGAAAGTGTTTTTTTACCATTAGGTGAATGTTTATAACATTTTTTTTTGTAGACAGGTGAGTTTTTATAACATATATAATTTTACTTAGGGAGATTCGAGCCCATCACAAGTTGGAAGATTAGCCTCTAAGAGTTTTATTTTCTCCATTTTAGAAAGATACATGTTATTGAAAAAAAAATGTTTCAGACAATATATTTTTAACTTTTCTATGTAATTTTTATTAGTTAATAATAATAAAACTTTGAAAATTAGTTATATTTATCATTTTTATTAATTTAAATTATAATAAATAAATAATCATAGAAAACAATGTATTATAATCAAAATTTCATATGTATTGAAACTCCATTATTGTTTTCTAAACATCACAAGTGTTCAACATGATTTTTTGTTAATAGAAAACCTCAGTTCAAAAAAAACATGATTTTTTGTTTTTTTTTAAAACATGATTTTGTTCTTTATTTCAGATCACAAGCAAATAAAATAATAAAAAGAGGATTGAGAAACCATACCGGAGTCAAAGATGGTGCCAGCTCCTGTGGCCGGATTAAAGGCGAGTGCACTTGGAGGAATATCCACAATTTTATTACCAACACGAATCCCAACCATGTTAACGTAGTAAAGCGATGATCTCCTCGGGTTCTTTAACAATGGAGTGGTCTTGATCCGAACGGGTTGAAACTTAGGGCCCAATCTCAACGTTCCGGAGAAACTGCTGGACTTACTATTAGGCAAGCAATACGAGAATGTGGACTTGTAAAGGTTTTGCGTCTGTGAGATTAAAGACAATGGACCACGACCTAAACCCATGAGTCCTTGCGCAGGCAACGATGTCCCGGTCGCTTTGTTGATGCACCCAAAAGTGTAGTTTGGGATGGCGTCATTGGTTAATGTTAGTGTGTCTTGTGTCAGAGATGCTGTGATGGTTGATCCACCGTAAGTCATATTGAAACCACATGATTTGGTCACGGTGCACGTTGGATTTGGAGCCTGCAAAAAACAGTTTAGTCGAATTAATATTAGAGTAAATATTCGTACTTTACAACGTATTTCAATAAAGATATGTTATGAATGCAATTATTAAATGGGTTACGTTCTTTAATTTGTACGTGAATAATTTTTTTAGTAAACGCTAACCAGCGTGACGACAAAGAATATAAGATCATACAGTAAAATGTGCCCTACTAGTTGGTATAGTTTATAAAGTTAACGAATCTTAATACTGTATATAAAATACCCGTGACTAGCTAGTACTCATTTTTGTGATAAATGTGGTACATAGGACCCGTGACTAGCTAGACTTCTCGATGATGGTGTAATAACACCACCAAAATGAAGTTCACATCTTTGTGTGCATAATCAAATACTAGACTCCAAAAACGAGTGGTCCTTTACTTCGGTTTTGGTTTTCTTGTTTTGTGAAACTAAATCCGAATAGTAATCCTATTCTTTACTATTAAAATTTCATTTTCTTCAAAGAAAGTGAGTCTCAAAGTTCGAATCTCGATGACTTGGGGAAATGATCAAAGTTACAAACGTTTTCGAGTCATAAACATGGCCAATGAAAATATTTTGGAGGTTATAAATAATTAACAAGAAATTTAATCAAACTTTATTTTTTAACAATTTAAATACGTTATGGTTTACATATAGTAATTCTTTTTTTTTTAAATGGTAAGTTATGTTTCACTTGTCCTATAGTCACAACCCTTAACAAGGTTATGATAAAGAAATGTACTGCTAATCTAGTCAAGTCAAATTACGAAATGATCATAGCAGTATATTTTCAAGTCACAACCATTAAATTTTATTTTTAGTATACTAAATGCAGTTGCACAAAAAAAAAGTATACTAAATGCACTCTGTATATCTATTCAATAGTATAAAGTTTTAGTTTGTTCCTATGGGTTTGTTCGGTATATTATTATCGTGACCGTTCTAATTTGAAGAATTTACGTCCATCCGCAAAAGGCTATACATCTAATCTAATTCCAAGAGTAAATAATACAAATAACTCATTACCTGTTGACACTGAGGAGCTTGGCACTGAAGAGTACGAGAAGAGCTTGACTTGGAAGGGTCAAAGAGAACAGAGGAAGCACAGCCAACACAACCGGAACAAGGAACCCAAGTAACGTCATTGCTAGTGTCAAGAGCCACGAGCATGGTCTGAGCCGGTGTCCCAATGTTAGCCCTCACGATGTAAGTCGGGCTCTGAACGATGGAGCGTCCCGAGGCGATTGGGACCCAAGGTTTCTTACCAGCGGCTAGGCTTGTCAAGTATTGGAGACGAGCATTGTCTTTAAGAAGTGTACTTTCCCATGAGACAGTGTTTGGTTGTTTGTATGGAGAGCAAGGACTGTCAATGTGGAACACTCTTAGATCTGAGGGATGGCCTCGTGGGCTATTTCCATTGCAGTTTAGTGATTCAGAGTTCAAGACTAAGAGAGAGATAAATAAAAAGAGGAGTTGGATTCTCATTTTCTTAGATCTTGATTTGATCTTGGTGGGTTTTAGTGTTTGTGATGAGTATGTGTTTATATAGTGAGTAATGACGAGTGTGTAGAAAGTAATAAGACATAAAAAATTGAAGAGTGGGTTTACTTGAGAGAACAGACTGTATCCCATCTCATTACTCAAGTTGTAATTTGTATCTTTTTTTTTGTAATTTGTAGTTTAGTTTGTGTATCATTCATTTGTTTTGCGTATTAATAGTATTGATACAGTTGAACTTGATTTCCTAGATAGTGCCTAACATTTCGCAGTGCATCTGAAAAGTTAATAATTCAATTGCTTATACATATTTATTTATATGTTTCCCTAAACATATAGTAAAACTCTAAAATCAAGCATATTCATGTTGTAGCAATTTTTAATGATGTGTTAACATACTAGAATGTGAGTTTAGGCTTTGACTGAAGAATAACTTTTAGAGAAAATATTTGAGCAGAAAAATTAGGTACTCTTAAAAATTATTAATTTAAATAAATTTTTTTTTTCTTTCTTACCTCTAATTACTAATGAAATAGAGAAATGCGCACACATACTTTACTCTGGTTTTTACAAGAGTAAATTTATTTACTACATTTTTCTTTCTCTTCCACTTTTACATTTTCACTCTCACTTTTTTTTTTCACTCTCATTTACTCTAATGTTAACAATCACAACCTTAGTATCGTACATATCATAATATCTTGTGAGAATAATATGCAAAGAAAATCGACAAATATTTTAAAATTTTTGCGTAAAAGAACGGTACGTAACAGACTAAAACATTTCACAATAATAGAGTTAAGTGTTAACCATTTAGAACGTCCAAAAAGCTATTTAAATGACTTTGTAAACTTTGCCAGATTTTTTAATAGCTATTCATTTATTTAGTTGGATATGATTCTTAGGAGTTATCCAGATTCATAGGAGTGTGCGGAGAGCACTCTTGCTTAGAAGAGATCTAGGAATGAGTTTGATGATATTGTGTATGCATGAAGAAAGATCAAAGGAATCACGTGAGGAATGGCTAGCGATAGATCGAAATAAATGCATTATGTTTTGTTGTTTAATATGGAATGTATCAAACTACGCAATACTCATTAGTCATCACTCATTACCATGTGGTGGGTTACATCTCACACTGGCCTCTTTTTCCACTCCATAGTGCTGTCCATCAATTATTCTTTCTGATTTCAAAAACATGCTGTTTAAAGTATTTTCCAATGTTGTTTGTTTCTTAGATTTGAATGTGATATGTAATTATGTAAAATCTTCTCGTGACTAAAGAAAGTTTGATATCTTTTGGTTGATTTATAGTATGCTAAGATTTGCAGATTGAGTTGTGGCTTCATCCTAATTGTAACTACCTGCTTAAACATAGGGTTAGCAAAATCCAAAAGTACTTATAGTGTTATCACTAAAAGTTAGCACCTACCTAAACAAATGATTAGTAAACTAAGATATAAAAATATATTATTAATAATTAAATATAACTCTTCAAAAAAATTATTTGAAAAGTGAATTTGTTGATTTGTCTCCATGATCATAGGTAATTTTGATCATTTATCAAAATTTCTTTAATTTTGTTTATTATTGATTATATAATTAAAACTACTTTATCTTAATTATTTTATATTTTAAAAAATAAGTTAATTCTTATGTATTATGCTGTTATCTTGAAAATATATTTTTCTATTATAAATTTAAAATTAACATGTAAAAATCTATATTATTATTTAAAAAGTGAATTTGATGTTTGCTGATTTGTCATATTTTCCATAATTTTAGGTAATTTTGATAATTTATCATAATTTCTATAATTTTATATATAATTTATTATATATTTTTTTAAAAAATATATTAATATTAGATTCTTAGAAAAAAAGATACTTCTCATGTATTAATTTGCTGTTTTGAAAATGCATCTTTCTATTAGAAATTTAAAATTAAGATATAAAAAGTTATAGTTATTCTATTTTTGACATAAATTTACACTAATAATATTATAACTTTTAGAAAATAAGGCAATTCTTATGTATTATGTCGTTATCTTGAAAATATATGTTTATATTATATAATTTAAAAGTAAAATAGAAAAAAATATCTATTATTAATGAAATATAAATCATCACACAAGAAAAATTATTTAAGAAGTAATTTGCTGATTATTAAGTTCTCCATGCTTTTAGGCAATTTCAATTATATGTCATAATTTCTATATTTTTTTATAATTAAAAATAAATAACTTATCCATTATATTGTTATCTTGAAAATATGTTTTCTATTATAAATTAAAAATTAAGGTATAAAAAATTATAATAAAATATAAATTAAGTACAAATATTTGTATAAATATTATAATTAAATATAAATCAATCAAAATAATTATAGAAATATATTCTTTTAAATATTTTTGATATTTTAGTTTTGTCATTGATAATTATTTGATGTTTGATTTGTATTTTTTGAAAACATAAATAATAATTTATTATGATGGTTTTTAAATTAATAAAATATCAACTAATAAATATTTATAAGATAATTATGTCCGCATGTGCGGGTAAAACACATAGTTAGTATATAAACTATACGATAACTACGACTATATTGAACGTGATAACTACCATTCATGGTCACGTGAATTATATACTCCCGTCTGAGAAAATTATAACGATTCGGTTCGTGAGTTCCCTAGCATCTTGAAGAATCAAAACACAATTTGCAAGCCCGGTCCAAGACTTGCTTCTAATATGGGAGGTGCTGAGGGTTGGTCCCCGTAGTTCCTATGGGATGGACAGAGCCGGTCCTGGAGAATTTGGCACAATCTATTTTTTTTTCTAATTACAAACTTATTCATATTTATCAAAAAAAATTTACAATTTTTTTAATTATAATGATGGTTTAGTTAAAAATAATAATTTACAAAGAAATTATGTTGATAAAGAGATGAAAACCTAAGGAACAAGATTTAGTTTTAAAAAAGTTATTCATGAAACTGAGTTTATAAAAAAAAAAATTTATATAACTTAATCATTTCCTTATGTTAGGATAATTTAATTTACAAAAAGAAAATTAAGTGTTAGTTTACAAAAAAAACTGAATAACATAAATAATCTAATCTATTAAAATAGAGTCATTCTTTTTATCTACTGATACAAGTTGTCATTTAAATTTGGACATTTTCTAGAGTGTTACAAATAATATAAGTCTTATAATTGATTAAACCGGATTACTTAAATTAAACCAACACAATTAATGTAATATGGCGACCTTAATATAAAGTATCTTCAAAATACGGCATATATCTATGTGTCTACCAAAAACACATATTTTCTCCTACAAATATGAAATGTTCTAAAAGAATATATATTATCAAAATATAGAATATGGAAATCTACTAATTATATTAATGTGGAAATCTTAATATATACCAGTTAGCATCTTAACAATTCTTTTAAAAAAATGGAAATTTAATAATTATATGAAACCAATGGAAATCTACTCTATTGAAATAGAGTCTTTCTTTTTATCTATTAATACAAATTGTCATTAAAATTTGGACTCTTTCTAGAGTGTTACAACAAGCCACATAGTTAACTGAACCGCATTACTTAAATTAAACCGATGGTTATTTATGGGATATACTCTTGGGTTTACTTTTGTTGTTAGAACAAATTATATGGTTTGATTTTTAGGCTTACTATTAAGGAAAATTCCAAAAAACATTGAATAAAATTTCTATCTTAATGGATCAAAAAATCAATTATTTTTTCAGGCCCAAATGTATTTAATATTTTTTAACAAAACAAATTGTCTATTATTAATCATTTATTTAAATCTTGTACTTTAAAACATGTTATTGTATTTTTTATTTTAAATAACAATCACTTTTTTGATAAATTTCAATGGTAACTTTTAAATAATTTATTGCTTTATTTTTTTTAAATAATTTACTGATTTAAAAAAACTAAATGTAAAGCAAAACCAAAAACCAATTCTAAAAACTAAAACCCAAAACCAAAAGCTGAAAACGCATTGTTCTAGATAACACATTGTTATAGTTTTTGCTTTTGTTTATTTACAAAATAAACTATTGCAATTTTTTTTTAAATTTTTTTTGTCATCTTTTCAGTTTTAAATTAGATGCTCGATTATTTGAAATTTGTTTGTTGGTAATATCAGTTCAAACTAACTCAGCGGATCTAAAAATTAAAAACCCAAACAAAAGTTGAAAATCAAAAATAGAAACTTAAAAACTAAAAATTAAAATCTAAAAATAAAAACTGAAACTAAAAACTATTGAAAAAAATCGTCACCACAAAGTTTGATAAACTGATTTTATACCAAAACACTCTTTAAATTAAGAAATAATCCAATTATATAAATTTTAGTTATAAAAAATTTCTGTGCTTTCAAGGGCGGATCAAAATCTAGTTTGTTTTAAGTGAGATCCCTTAAAGGTGGGGGTCAATTCAAATGTTTCACCTCCCACCCCACAAATTCGGCTCTGGGGATGGAGACAACACCAGCAATAAGCCATGGAAGCATGTGGAGATGATGGAGTCGGGTTCATGAATTTTTCTTTCTTTTGCCGCATGCTCAGAAAACTTGTAGGGAATTGATCATCCACTAGCCTCGCTATATTTGCTCTATTTATTTAGAATGGGCCTAGACTTTTTGTGAGTATATCTCAAATCGCTGACTAGTTGTTCTAGAATGTGAATAGAAACACTAGCAAGAATCGTTGAATATAAAAAGTCAACTATGACCAACTTAAAGGTCAGGCAAACATCTCCCTCGCACAAGAGACGACTTCACCAAAACTATTCGCCCTCTTATAATGAATTGACAATGCAATAGCAGTGGCCCGAGCGTGTTCACACATTTACATTAAGACTTTTCTTACATCGTTTCACTATATTTAGCCATAAACACCACTACTTCTTCCTCAATTACTCCAAACAAAAATCAAAATGTTGACTCACGCTATTTCTAAACCCATCATTATACTAACCATTCTATTAGTTCTACAAGCTTTCTCTTCTACAACAAAGGCTCAAAACTGTGGTTGTTCGTCAGACCTATGCTGTAGCCAGTTCGGTTTCTGCGGTAACACTTCAGACTATTGTGGTGTAGGCTGTCAACAAGGACCTTGTTTTGCCCCTCCACCTGCGAACGGTGTCTCGGTTGATGAGATTGTCACACAAGAATTCTTCAATGGAATCATCGACCAAGCTGAGTCTAGTTGCGCTGGCAAAGGATTTTACAGCCGAGGAGCTTTTCTTGAGGCCTTAGAGTTATATTCTCGTTTCGGTAGGATTGGTTCGGTCGATGATTCTAGACGTGAGATCGCAGCCTTCTTTGCCCATGTCACACATGAAACTGGACGTAAGTAACTTATGATACATTAATGAATATTCTCTAGGATGATGCAAACATCATACGTTAACTTCTATTATTTTGGACTAAATTTGATAGTTCTTTGCCCTTAACCTATTGGTTATATCATAATTATCATTGATCAAATTTGTTTTGTTGTATTGATAAAAAAAACTTTGATCGTTTGTTTCAGATTTTTGCTACATCGAAGAAATAAACGGACCCTCAAAGGATTATTGCGACGAGAACGCAACGCAGTATCCATGTAATCCCAACAAAGGCTATTATGGGCGAGGACCGATCCAACTCTCTTGGAACTTCAACTACGGGCCAGCGGGAACCGCGATTGGTTTCGACGGTCTTAACGTACCAGAAACAGTAGCCACGGATCCGGTCATATCCTTCAAGACCGCCTTATGGTACTGGACCAACAGAGTTCAGCCTGTTATCTCACAAGGCTTTGGTGCAACGATCCGCGCCATCAACGGCGCTTTGGAATGCGATGGAGCCAACTCAGCCACGGTTCAAGCTAGAGTTCGCTACTACACCGATTATTGTCGTCAGTTGGGTGTTGACCCCGGAAACAACCTCACTTGCTAACAAAAAAACATCTACTAGTAATCTATTTACTTTGTATACACACACATTACAGAAATAAAAGTAATGACGCGTTAATGTTATAGATTCTTTTATTTTGCACTAAAAATGTTTAAACCCGGGTCTATCCGAATAAGTTGACTAAGAAAATGTGATTTAATTTCGCATGGAAGGTGACCTAAAATATGGTGACATCTCAAACCATTCCCCTTATCTCTTGGTCATAATGTTATATGACTCCTGGACCCTTAATAATAAAAAATAACTTCGTTAATGTTTTAATGTAACGGCCTATGAACTTGTTACATCATTTATTTAGAAAGACATGGAAAGGATTTGTTGTGATCAACACCATAGTAATGAAGAAAGCCTTTAAAGACATGACCACTTATGGTTACAGTCGCTTGATAACAGATCTCTGCTTGTTCGTTGTTGCTTACCGCTGTTACTCTTATCCTTTTAAAAACCGCCGGAGCTTCGATTTTACCCGGTAACCCTTCTTTGAAGCTTGTCTCTACAGTTTCCCCAAAAAACAAAATCCAAAATTTTAGATCCAAAAAGATTTTTTTTTATTTTTATTTTTTATTTTTTATTTTATTGATTTATTTTTTATTTTCGATTTTTATTACCTTGACGAGAAGAAGTGGTTGTCGGAAGGATCAAGACACTTTTGGGTTTGACGGAAGGATCGATTTTGAGCCTCTTGTTCCTGTCGGAAGACGAAGAAGAAGAGCGGCTTGCGGAGCGATGATGAGAAGAAGGAAGCCACGTGCTCTTCACGTGAGTGGAACAGTTGTAACCTCTGCTTTTGCAACAAGTCCGACATCTTTCGAACAGACACTCTTTCTTCGCTCTGTTCCCACAATCTTTACACACTTTCTCTTCGACATCACTGTTCCTCGACGACTTGTTGTTCTCTTCCACCGCCGAGAAGTTTACCGGCGTTGGCTGTGTAATCTGCGACGGTGGTGGTGGTGGTAAGAAGATGGTGTTTCTGAAGCCTAGCATGTAGTCTGGAGAACTGATTCCAGCAGCAGAAACGGTGGAGGAGTGATCAGGGACGGTGGACGCGGCGGAGGAGAAAGGCGTTGATGGATGTGGTGGCCATGAGAGGAGAGAAGGTGGGTTTGCCACTGTGGAAGTAGGAGCTATGTTGTAGGTTGAAGAGGTTGTATGAGCTATGGAGCCTAGTGAGTAGTGAGAGAGAGATGGCGATGGAAGTAGGGGTGGGCACGGATCGGATATCCGGGTTTTTTAAGGCATTTGTGATTTGCTTCGAATGTTACGGATATCTAATTTTGGTATTTGCTTTGCTTCGAAAAAATACGGATATCTGGAAAAACGGATATCTGGAAAATAAATAGATATTTGCGGATATTTACGAATATTTACGGATATCTCATCCATTTTGATTAATACAAATAATCTTAAGATTTTGATACAAATTTGCTTTGCAAAAATAGTTTTTTGCATGATATATAAAATAAAACTTAAAAGAACTAGTGAATTTATATATTTTGTAATTTTTAAGCTTAAGTTACAACACAAAATTTAAGAAAAAAATATAATTGTCATAATTTTCTTTCTTTCTTTTTATGTAATACTTTTATATAAGTAATAATTTGAATAGAATTTTTCAAAATCATATGCTAGAATAATAATTATG